>JAQQSW010022973.1:0-10361 GCA_028646575.1 Pseudocheirus occidentalis
CTTGGTTTTTTAGCTTTGTGGAAGTCTGCTTCCTGGAGGGGGAAAGCTCTGTCCCAAATTGCTGGGGCCTTCACAGCTGCCGGAGCTATTAGTGGGGTGCTGCAGCCCCCCCAGCTTTGACTCACTGAAAGCACACCCCAGAACCACCACTCAAGACCACGATCCAGATCGAGGCCGCTCAACGCGAGCCCTTGGCCCTGATGGATCGCCTCAGCCCCCCTGCTATCTGCAGGTCGAGGGCTCTGAAGCAGCCCAGTGGAGGCCTCTGCTGCTCTCAGCCGTTCCTGCTGCTACAGCTGCCTCCTGCTGCTTCCTTGCCCTGGGACCAGTTTGGCCATACCCGCTCTTCCCCAAATTCAGCAAAATCCACTGACCTTTCTCTTAGCCTTTTTTTTCTTCTGGCCTGATAAATGTGGTAACTGTGCCTTCAGTGCAGGTGATCTGCTGTCTTATAGACTGGGCTCCGCCTGATGCACTGGGGCCGGGCCGGGCCGGGGTTTTCGGCCGCAGCTCTCAGACTGCTGAGAAGAGCCCCACCTGTTGAGCTGCCTGTAGCAGCAGATGTGTTTTTTGTCTTTTGGAGAGTTTTGGAGCTTGAAAATCTGTTTTAGAGTCCCATTTTATGAGTTTTTAGCATGTTTGTGTGGGAGCTGCTGTGCTTTGCTGTTTCTACACTGCCATCTTGGCTCTGCCCCAATGACCATATTTTTTATATGTTGTTTTTCCGAATGAAATGTAAACTCCATGAGTTCAGGGATTAATTTTTGTCTTTGAAAACCCACTATAGCCCACTGTTTGGCATAGAAATCTTTTTGAAATGGAGGGACTATCTATTCCTGAACTTTAAAAATACCCAGAAGTTATTTCATATGATAGGAAAGGAAGATAACAAATACAGGAAGGGATATAGAAAAACAGATTCACTATTGGTGAAGCTGTGAACTTTTTTAACCATTCTGGAGAACAATTTGGAACTAGGTCCAAAGTGCTATAAAATTATGCATTCCCGCGGGGCGGCTAGGTGGCGCAGTGAATAGAGCACCGGCCCTGGAGTCAGGAGTACCTGAGTTCAAATCTGGCCTCAGACACTTAACACACAAAAAAACTAGCCATGTGACCTTGGGCAAGTCACTTAACCCCAACTGCCCTCCAAAAAAAAAAAGCAAAAAAAAAAAATTATGCAGTCCCTTTGACTCATTAACACCACTACAATTCTGTATTCCAAAGAGATCAAAGAAAAAGGAAAATGACCACTATGTACAAATATATTAATAGCAGCTCTTCTTGTGATGCAAAGAATTGGAAATTGAGATGCCCATCAATTGAAGAATAGTTGAATGATTGTGATGGAATACTACTGTGCTATTGGAAATGAGGAGGGGGGGATAGTGTCAGGAAAACCTGGGAAGAATTAAATGAATTGGTGCAAAGTGAAGTAAGCAGAACCAGGAGAACATTATACACAGTAACAGCAATATTGTAAGGATGATCTACTGTAAAAGACTCAACTTCTCTAATCAGTATAGTGATCCACAACAATCCCAAACTCGTGACAAAAAATGCTGTCCTCTAGAGAGAAAACTGAAGAACTCTGAATGCAAATTGAAGCATACTTTTTTCTACTTTCTTTATTTTTCTTATTTCATTTTGTGTTTTCTTTTGCAACGTGGCTAATAGGGAAATATGTTCAGTTCAATTTTATGTGTATAGTTGAGATCAAACATTCATTGACGTTTCTCAGGGAGAGAGGGAGAGAATTTGGAACTCAGTTTAAAAAAATTTTTTTTTGCATGTAATTGGGAAATATTTAATGAAATAAAAATTATTTTTTGGAAGCTTGTCTTTCTTTTTTTTCAGGAAATGAACTTGTTACGTGTGTACTTTCTAAAGAACACCCTGTTTTTCCCTTTTGTTGAATTAAATGTGCCTCAGTTCAGTCAGGAGAGGAACCTGAGGAATTGGGTAACAAAATTTAAAAATTCTCTTGCCTTGGTATCTCTCTTTACAGAAAAGATCCAGGAAATCTACAAGGCTTTTATTCAGGAATCCGGCATCCAATTCAGTGAGCTAGAGGAACAAGTGCTTCAGTTTCATCTCAGCAACTTGGAATATGCATGTGGCAGCAACCTAAATCAGGTGGGCTTGGGTTTGTAAAAAAGTGGGAGTTGGTCAGAATTGGAAGAAGCATGGAATGATGATTAGAGAGCCTCTGAGTCAGGAATGCATAGGTTCAAGTTTCTCCTCTAACAAATAATTTAACTTCCTCAGGCTACAAGTTTCAGGATAGTTGCTAACTGCTTTGGTAGAAGCACTTTATTCACTTGAGACTTCCTACATCAATAAAATCATAAGTCTTGACCTTCCCATTCTTACCTCCTCTCCCTCCAAATTAGATCTTAATTTTTATAAATTGTATCAACATGAACTCAAAATTGAATTTTATTCTTGTTCAGTTGTTTTTAGTTGTTTCTCACTCTTTGTGACCATATCTAGATTTTCTTGACAAATATACTGGAGTGGTTTGCCATTTCTTTCTGCCACTCATTTTACAGATGAGGAAACTGAGGCAAACAAGATAGAATAACTTGCCTACAGTCACATAGCCAGTAACTGTCTGAGGCTGGATTTGAACCTTCTTTAGGTCAGACACTATCCGCAGCATAACCTAGCTACTTCAAGAGAAAATAATTGTTAGCAAATATATTCATTGAGATCTGTTTATAGTTCTGTTCAGTAAAGGAGAAGAGTTTGTTAGTTTAGGACTGAGACTCTGTAAGGAAATACAGTATGTATTCAGTTTATATATATTTGTAAAATTCAGGCCCTAGGATGAGATGGTGTGGATGAGTTGTAATCCCTACCTACATAACAAAACAGAACTGTAAGAAATCTCTTACTGAGATCCCCTAGTGGTTATAATGAAGTGAAGAGCCATGAATTTAAAAAGCAAATGGTTCTAAGTTTTAGTACAGGTATAAATATAACTATAACTATATATTAAAAATTACAAATACAATTAATTTTTGTGTATTTTACTTGTTTTAAGACATGATTCAAAGTTTCTTTGTGTGTATATACATATATCTGTATATTCATATGACCATATATGTTTAATGTGCTTGTATGTTTTAACCTAGACCTGTTACTTCATTGGTGTGAAGAATACTAGGTGTTCAAAATTTCTTTACCAACACTCTTTGGCAACTTCTTGCTAACCTAAAGTTGCTTCTTGCTTGAAAAGGTTAAGTGATTTGCCATGGTCGCTTTGGGAAATGTGTGTCTAAGGCTGGACTTGAGCCTAGGTCTTTATGAATCTAAGGCTGGCCATCTATCCATTACATATGTGTGTGTGTAAATACACACAGAAATTGTGTGTTTATATACATGTGTATACACAGATTCATATATATCACATATATAACATGTTAGATATCTACCATTTAAGGATTACAAAGTGCTTTCCTCACAACACCCTATGAATGTAGATCATATGGTTTATTATCATCCCATTTAGGTAGAAATGTAAATAACTTATTGTGTCATAACTGTTGAGTTTATGAGCTGGGTTTGAATCTGGGTATCCTGACTCCAAGGCCAGCAATATTTTTTCCGTTATACCAAACTACAGCCTTACATTGATCTCTTCCGTAACATCTCTTGCAAGTTTACCTTCATTGTCTGTTCTGTATGAATTCACCATAGGCAAAGCAATTAATATCTTCCAAAAGAACTAATACATTTGAATGTTATGATATTTTGATTTTAATTTTCTTTTTAAGAGAAATCATTCCTCATTGTTGGGCTTATCCTTATATGTAAAATGTAGTATAAAATTCTTGGGTAAAATGTCTTAAAGATACTATGTTTTTAGTTGTATTTGCTGCTATGACCTAGAATAGAATGCTAAAATTATGAACTTGAATAGAACATTTATTATTCAAAATCTGCATCTTGAATATCAGTTCCATTAAGGCAACTCACATTGCCTTTATAGAATCGTAGCCCTTGGGACAAACCTAAGGTCATCTACCCTAACCCCATTTACTTTATTACTTTTATTTTTTCCTCTTCTGTCCATTGTGTTTGAGATAATCCCACCTTGCAATTTCATACTTATTTTGACCTTTTCAGAATTGGATGTGAACTTGAGCAAAAGACTAGATAAATTTTGTATCTGAGTCTCACTAGATCTGGATTAACTCTTAAAACCCCCCATTTGCCCAGAAACAAGTTCTATAAGGCTAGGATCAAAGTCTGAAAAGGCCAGTGCAAGTATGGACTGATTTTTATTGCAAGATTTAAGTGCTCAGATGAAGTGGATGTGTCTCATGACTTGAGTGTATCTTTTATTTCTTATGAATGTTAACTTATGCTGATGTGACCTATGATCTTAAAATTTTAAAAAGCAGAATTCTCAAAATAGTATCAAGAGTATGAAAATCTTGGGCTTGTAACCTACCCTGTCCACTTTTTTGTTAATCTACATGGTATCTTGATAGCCCTGTGTTGCTTCGCTTGTGTTCCCCCATCATGAACTCCTTTCAGGACTTGCCAGCTTACATCACTCACATTCCATAGGTATCTGCTCGCTCGTGGGACCACAATGAGTTCTTTGCTCAGTTTGCTGGTGATCACACACTTCTGACTCCAGGGTATTCTGTAATAATTGAGAAGCTGGCTGAAGGACTGGACATTCGACTTAAATTTCCAGTGAGTATTAGCAAAAGTAGATTACTTTGAGTTGAATTTAATTTGTTTCCAGGGCAGGTAGACTTTAGGTGATTGGGAAGTGATAGAAAACTTAATTATTTTCACAGTGCAGGCATGTGGGTATTGAACCCTGTTTGGCATGTTTCTCCATGAAAGTATTATGTGTATATTCTGTTAGGCTATGGCTAGTATCATTATTCTTCCTTATTAGGTAGCTGCAGCTACTCTAAATTAATTGGGATTAATTTTTTTTAAAAGCCTTGCATATCTCAGGGCCCAGTAATTCATCTTTGTATAATTGTTTCTTTTGAGTAGGTTCGTACCATTGACTATTCCGGGGAAGATGTCCAAGTCACTACCATAGATGGTACAGTTTGGGCAGCACAAAAGGTAACTAATGCATCACTTTATTTTCTCTTTCTTGATCACTAAAGATCGTTTTTTCAGGGGCACAGTTTTTTTGGATACTTTTTGTGACAGCATTTATAAATGTCAACAAGCTTATAGTTGATTCCTGAATACAAGTTAAAATAACATGAAAATGATTGTGATGAATAGTCTCTGCAACCGTACACAATAATAATTTACAATTTGGTAAAAGAAAGGAATGGTAAGTTATAATTTTAGTAATCTAATTCCAGTGTTTACATGTGTGAAAATTACAAAATCAAAATTACTCATGCTGTTAGAATCAGAGGTCAAGATCTCAGATTTAGAATTGTATTTGTTCATATAGTTGTGGTCATCATCTGTTATTGGTTTCTTTTTGTTTTTGCAACTGTACATTACATTAGTCTTCATATATTTCTTTTTAATTTTTTTTTTCTTTTTGCTTTTTGGAGGACAGTTGGGGTTAAGTGACTTGCCCAAGGTCACGCCACTAGTTTTTGTGTTAAGTGTCTGAGGTCAGATTTGAACTCAGGTCCTCCTGACTCCAGGGCTGGTGCTCTATTCACTGCGTCACCTAGCCGCCCCCATATATTTCTTTAAGCTAGTTGTATTCATCTTTCATCACGGCACAATAATACTTATTCCATTTCATTCATATACTATAGTTTGTTCAGCTCTTCCTAACTTGTTGGCCTTAGCTGTTACAAGTAGTGCTGCTGTGAGTATTTTTTGTTTGTCTTTTTCTTGCATAATTATAGATTGCTTCCCAAAGTGGCTGGATCTATGCCCAGCCCTTAAAGGTGCCTAGTTATGTGGGAGTTACTTTTAATGGCTTTTCTTTTGCATTCCAGATAACTGGAGGCTAAAGGAATTTTTTTTGGGGGGGCTACATTGCATATTTTAGTGAAAGCATCAAAAAAACAACAAGCTGCTATCAGGAATTTATTTAGTTTAGAAGACCATTTCTGGGCTCTATCTGTCCTAGGCTCAGTGCAATGCAGAGTTAGTCCAGTTCCTTGCACAGTCTCTAGTACTTGGTGTCAAAGTTCAGTTCATGTTGAGAATGATCAACCTGAAGCATGATAAAGTCCTTAGTTGTCCAAGAGAGATTCATTTGGATTGAGATAGCAAACTGTACGTTGTCATGGAAACTCATATTTCACTGCATCTCTATCTGCTCCTGGAATGTACTTCCTCCTCAGCTCTGATGCCATCTCTTGTTGGAATCCTTCTTTGATCTCCCTAGTTGCTATTATTTTTGCCTTCCTGCTAAAATGAGCATATTTATATACATTAGTTTACATTATTGTAGCTAAGCACTCTTCATCTCCCCTTTCCCCCAAGCCTTGGGGACAGGGATTTTTTGTCCCCCCCATTCCTAGGACAGTGTCTTACACAGTAAATGTTTGTCCTTTTAAATCAGATTAGAAATCAGAGACCAACAGGTCCAAATCCATACCTAAATGAGAATACCGAACATTGATCCACCCCTGTCTGAAGATCTCTCTACATTCAGGGGTAGCACTATCTCATAAATCAGCTCATTTCACATTTGTATAGCTCTGATTATTAAGAAGTTTTCATTTACATTGACCACAAATTTGCTTCTCTGTAACTTCTAAGTCCTTTATCCACCCCATCCCACCTCCCAAAGCCAAGCAGAATAAGTTATGTGACAGCCTTCCCAGTATATGAAGATGTTGATCATTTCTTCCCTATCCCTCCCTTTACCCCTACCACCTCCAAATTATTTCTTCAGGTAAAATGTCTCCACTTTCTACATTCAATTTTCTTATGGCATGATCTTGGGAACCTTGATCAATTGCCTGGTGCTCAAAATGGACCACAGTACTCCAGTTGTGGTCTAACCAGGAGAAGGTAAAGTAGTACACCATGACCTCTCGAATTCTGGATTCTGTACTTTCTTAAAATGGAACCTTAGATCAGATCTGGTTTGTTAGCTGAGCTTACAGTCTGCTAAAATCTCCAGATAGTTTTCAAACAACTTCTGCCTAACTACACCTTCTCATCTTGTTCTTGCATGGTTGATTTTTGGAACCTAAGTGTAAGACTTTGCACTTATCCCTATTAATTTTAATCTTATTTGACTTGGCCCAGCATTGCAGCCCTCAGAGATCTTTTTGGACCCTTACTGTTGTCCAACCTGTTGGCAATCCCTCCCAGCTTTGTGACGTCTGCCATTGGATAAGTATACCAGCTATCACACAATATAAGCTCCTTGAGCTCAGTGACTGTTTTAGTTTTGCCTTTTATCCCCAACACCTAGCATGGTGCCTGGCACATAATAGATGTTTTATAAGCAACTATTGAATTGAATTGAAAAGCCTTTATCCATGTTACTGATAAAAATGTTGCAAAGCACAGGACCAAGCACAGATAGATCCCTGCGACACTCCTCTCTAGACCCCCTTCTAAGTTAATATTGAAACATTAATAATTACTCTTAACCAGCCCTGAATCTAGCTGATAGCATTATTGGTTAGTCTGTAGATTTCTATCCTTTCCATAAGGATGGCATGAGAGATTTCAGTTGTTTTACTTAAATCTAGGTAAACTCTATGAGAGAAATTCTTTCTTATATTATTATTATTAAATTAATTAAATTAAAATATTTAAATATAAGTATAAAAATATAAATTAAATTTAAATTAAATAATAAGTTATTAAAATTGGGGAGACTCCAGCTTTTCCCCCAGTCCTATTTCCTTTTCCAGTCTCTCAAGGACAGGGCTGATGGAAGATAGGATTAACATTCTCATTCTGGGTATTACTGCTTCACCCAGCAAGCCCAAACTTGAGTGGGGGGATATAAATTCTTTGAATAGATTGCCTAAGACTGGGGGTAACTTAGAAGTAAATAATGGTTTATTAGAATAGATCCAGCCCTCATTATAATATTTATTCTCTTATTAATTGTTAACCAATTGGAGTTGATTGCCACCCTCAAGAACACCTCTCTCCCAAGGGCATATAATCTATGAGTCTGTGACCATGTTTGTCTTTAGCATTCAGGAGTGCCAGTGACCTTTTATTAATATGCTGGCATTATTAGTAAAATGACTAATTACCCAGAAATTATGTCTCTTGAACTTTTTACACATTATATCCAACTCATCTTTGGCCTGATCTATCAGTCAGGTATTCTTGTCAGAAGGGGAATGAAGTTAATTTGGCAAGACTTTTTCTTCATGCAGCTGTACTGGTTCTTTGTGATCACTGCTTCCTAGTTCTCAAGTTTTGCCAAGAATCTGTCAGTCTCACTGACCTATAGTTTAAAACCTCTATTTCCTTTGCTTCTTTTAAAACACTGGGGCAACATTTGTCCTACTTCAAACTTATTTTGCCTTTTTCTTTCTCAGAGGCCTTTCAGAGGTCAGGAACTGACTGGTGAACAGTATCAACCAGTTCTTACAGTACCTTGGGATGCATTTCATCTGGGCCTGAGAACATAAATTCTTTTAGAGGAGCTAAGAATTTGCTTTCTTGTCCCCTTCCTTTTTATTCTGGACTACCTCCATGATTTTCTTGGTGTGGGGAGCTCCCAGTGAAGGGCTTTGTCTGTAAATGCCCTCCCTTCTTAGCTCTGCTTAGATTACAGTGTTTCTCAACCTTCCTAATGCCCCGACCCTTTAATACTCATACGTGGGCGGATCTCAGTTCCTAAGACCATTGGAAATATGTGTTTTCCGATGGTCTTAGGTGACCCCTGGGGCCCCTGTGAAAGGGTCGTTCGACCCGCAAAGGGGTTGCAGCCCATAGGTTGAGAACCACTGGCTTAGAATCTGTGGTTTGCTAAGATTCAGCTTAGGTACCATCTTCTACAGGAAGTCTTCTCTGATTGCCTCTTCCCTAGCACATTCTAACTACACAACCCCTCAGTATTTTGTATCTGTTTTGTCCTTCCCTCATAGAATGTAAGCTCCTTGAGGGCAGGGACTGTTTCATTTTTGTCTTTGTATCTCTGGTGCCTAGCAGTGACTGGAACATAGTAAGTACTTAATAAATGCCTTTTAATTGGTTGGCTAACTGAGATGTGTGTACTAGCAAAGTTAGTAGTTTTAGAGTTTTATGGTACTACTGAGAGTTTAAGTGATTTGTCTAGGGGCATATAACCAGTATAGATCAAGGTAGGGCTTAAACCCAGATCTTCTGACTGAAAGGCCAGCTTTCTGTCCACTCTGCAATGCTGCCTCTCCTTTCTTATCATGGATATTACTAAATTCCTACTTATCAGCAACATATCAGCCATTTTTGTTCTGTTCATTTTGTCTCCAGCCTAAAGGGCACTTACCTATGCCAATCACTTAATCTCTGTTTGCTTCAGTTTTCTTATCTGTAAAATGTGGTCAGTAAAGTACCGATCTTGCAGAGTGGTCATGAGAATAAAATGAGATAATATTTGTAAAGTGCTTTGTAAACCTTAAAGTGATAATATAAATGCTAGTTATTTTTATTACAGAAGCAAAAACAGAGTTGTTACTGAACCTTCTCTCCATGATCCATTATTATCATCCCATATACCCCAAGCCACTGCCCTGTCATCTTTTATCCTCACCTGTGTCATAACTTTTAAAAGTTTGGAGGTTTTTTTGCTCATCCTTTGATTTCCTTGCCAGCCTCAGTTCATTCTGAGCTTCAGCATTACTGACATTTTTGTAGGATCATGCCACGTATTTTCCTCATTTATTTCCTGTTACCTACTGGTGCTGCCGTCTTTTCCATAGGTCTCATTAATAATTAATTTGGTTGATACAGTAATTTCCAGTTGACTGTAAGCTCCTTGAAACTGTTTTCATTTTGTCTTTGTATTTTCATGTCCAGTACAGTGCGTGGGACATAGTAGGAGGTTAATAAATGCTTGCATTTCGAATTGCATCCCCATTGATTTCATGATCTCTCCTGAATACATCCCCTTCACTCCACTCACTCCTACCTTGTGCCTAGACTATTGCAGTAGCCTGCTGGCTGGTCTACTTGCTTTAAGTCCCCTCACCAATCTCTCCCTCTCTAAGGTGCCAAAGTTCTCTTCCTAAAGGTTTGACTGTCCACACACATTCATTCTCTTTCCCTCTCTCCCTCTCCCTGTCCTTCCCTCCCTCTCTCCTTCTCTCCCTTCTTCCCCTCTCTTTCCCTATCTCCCTCCCCCCTCTCTCTCCCTTTCTCTCCCCCTTCCTCTCTCTCTTCCTCTCTGTCTCCCTCTGTAGCTCCTTCTCTCTCCCTCTCTCCTTATCCCTCCCTCT
>JAQQSW010022974.1:0-10360 GCA_028646575.1 Pseudocheirus occidentalis
TCCTCACAACACACATATGGTCCATAAGGAGTCAACCTTTTTGAAACTGGGGCAGGACTATCTAGCTAAGGAGGAGATAACTCCCAGTCACACAGATTCTTTGGAACTCTGGTTCTCAGAAAACTAAAGGAAGGAATCATCTGAAAACCCAAAATAGAATCTTTTGAATACCAAATATGTGAGGTAATCCAGGCTCATGTAGAGTTGTTAAGAAGAAGGAAGACAGCTCATTCAGGGCTTTGTTTAGCATAATTTATTGACTTCCAAAGGGTCAAGGACTCTAGGGAAGAAAAAAAAAAGTTTGAAAAAGACTACATCTGCTAGACTACCAGTTTTTTCAGTCAAAAATGATATAGTCAAAGTCTAGGTTGACCAGTGCAACTGACCAAAGAGACAAGAGAGAGCCCTACTCACTGTTCTTCTTAGAGCTTATTTGGATGACCCCAACCTTAGGGACCAAAGTAGATACAAAGTTTACTATTTAAATATTCTGACCTTTGACTCCTTTCTATTAAAATATATATTTTTTAAAAAATTGAGCAGTATTACATATAGGTCTTCTGTTCAATTCAGTGAAAATTTTATATGTGATTTGACCCTTGACCTCTGGAGTTCCCAGAACAGTGTCCTCAAGACAGCTGCCTTGTTCTTCATGCCATAAATTAGCTGTGCATTTTCTTCCATTGCCCATATCCTCTGTAGGTTGTCTGGAGCCCATCCAAGTAACTTGGCCCCCATTCTACCCTCTCTAGAGACCGTTTTAAAAAGATTTCAGGAACAATAATTCAAGTAAAGAAAGGCTCTCAGAATATGTCTTCACTGACTATTCATTGACTTCAGTCATGTTGGCCAAAGTAGGAGAGCAATCCCAATTCTATAAGGTCAAATATCCTTTCCCCCCCACCCTTTTAAACTGAAAAGAGAAAGATGATCTAACTCGTAGAAAAGATTTGTTCATAAAATGTATGTTCTGGGACCCTTTTATAATAATAGCCCTCTTTTATTTTATTTTCTTTATTTTCAATTCTGTTGAAGATTGCTAAGCCACAGGAGAGAGACTGACCAGTTCCTGAATCAATCTTGCAGCACGACAAGCAATAAATTCCTTACAAAGAGTGAGCAATTTCCATCTTCCCACTGTGTTGAGGAACTGTGACGTTTCTGAGGAGGCTCTGACTTCTTAGCTTTACTTTCTTTCACAGAAGCAACAGGACAGTATATGTGTTGGGGGGGTGGAGCAGAGATTGGATTTACAATCTGTCATTCCTAGGGAATTGGTACAAGGCAAGGCAGCTTGCTTGCCCCACAACTGTCCTGAGTTCTTCCGGTTGATGTATTTCCTCGGTTGATGTATTTCCTCGTTTGCTGTTTCATGGTCTCCACTACCTGTGTGAATAATTTCCACAGTGTTTGTTATTTTAAGTAAATTGTTCTTTTTCTTTATTTTTGGTGAGAGGTCTAAGTGATTGGGGGAGGCTAGGTGGTGCAGTGAATAGAGCACTGGTTCTGGAGTCAAAAGGACCTAAGTTCAAATCCAGCCTCAGACACTTAATACTTACTAGCCATATGACCTTGGGCAAGTCACTTAACCCCAATTGCCCTGCCTTCACCTCTCCAAAAAAAAGCTGGAGAAGTCTAAATGACTTATCAACATGAGTGGATCTGAGAGAAAACGAGAAAGCAGTGCATGCCCATTGGCATAGGAGCAATGAGGAAGTGAAGTATCTAGACCCTAGTGATCATAAGCAGAAGTAAATCTCATCAGTGCACACAACTCCCACCTTGTGACATCTGTATTCTCTGTATTGAATTTCCCCCAGTCTACATTATTCCTTTGTATGCAACCATTAAGTAAGGATACTTGCCTTGTATCAGAATGTCTCTCCTTCCTTATGCTTAATATATAAAGAGATGATGACAGGACAATGGGGTAAAGTATTTGAGGGCAGAGTCCCCTGTCAAGTTGAGCTTGTTAAATATAGTTTCAAGATTTTGAAGGGAAGAAGTGGAGGACAGGGCAAGGTTGATGGGACGGTTATATAGGTCAGGACTGGAGATAGAGATTTGGGAGTCGTCTGCATAGAGGTGATAGTTGAAGTCATGGGAGTGAATAAAATCACCAAGGGAGAAAAGTATATAGAGATATGGGTCAAGGACAGACCCCTGAAGAAATCTACTTGATGAGGCTGGGAAGATAGACAGACAGATGAACAGACAGAAAGTTAGAGCAGGATTTACTAAGTTCATGAAGTAGATTATGAGCCGGCGGAAACAGAGAAGTAACAGGTGATGGTAAGGGTTATCACCAGGGAAGTCCAGCATCCTTGAAGCCAAGAGTTAAGAGAGTATCCAGTAGTAGAATGTATTAGTGACAAATGTCTTTCCATCTTCAGAATTTAAGGGGCCTCCTTTCTGAGAAAGGAAGCAGCAATTACTGCAAGCTACAGCCGCTCTGAGTTTCAGTTTCTTCATCATTAAAACAGGAGGGTTGTACGATGCCTTACAGCTCCTATATCCTATAATTCTATATTTTCACTTTTAACAATAGAAGTTAATAAAGTACAGACAGCATATACCAGGAATGAGGGAGGAGAAAAGACCCCTGGGGAGTTGCTACAGTACTAATATCTATGTGCCACAAGGGGGCACCAGAACTCCAGAATCATGCTGAGTTATTCATTGAGAAACAGAACAAAGAGAATTTTCTGTCTTTAGTTAAAAAACGAAATCTTGTGTCACTTGAGGACATTTGAACTTTGTTCAATCTTGAGGAACTTTGCTGTAAAAATAGTCATTATAATTCATGTTTGCTCCCACCCAAAGTTCTCCATGGAAATATCTGAATTTGTTTCATTTCTAGCCCTGCTGCCTGCTACCTGTGTAACTTAGGGCAGGTTGACTGACCCTCACCGAGCATATTGCCTTGTTTGTAAAATGTGAGGATTGGATTAGCAGACTTCACAGGATCCCTGGAAACTAAGGCACTAAGGCCCAGGGTGGGAGAAGGTGCTTGCTCAAAGCTAATCAACCAAGTCAGAACATGGGCCTAGGTCCAAAAAGCTAAATGCGCTCTCTCTCTCTCTGTCTCTCTCTCTCTCTCTGTCTCTCTGTCTCTGTCTCTCTCTCTCTCTCTCTCTCTCTCTGTGTCTCTCTGTCTGTCTCTGTCTGTCTCTCTCTCTGTCTCTGTCTGTCTCTCTCTCTGTCTCTCTGTCTCTGTCTGTCTCTCTGTCTCTCTGTCTCTGTCTCTGTCTCTCTCTCTGTGTCTGTCTCTCTGTCTGTCTCTCTCTGTCTCTGTATCTGTCTCTCTCTCACACACACATATACTTCTTTATATACACACATATGCATATATATTTATATATACAATTCAAACAACAAACATATTGAATGCGTGAGGGATAAGTATAGAGACTCACATTTATCTAGTGCTTTGAGATTTAGAAAGATTTTTTTCCCCTTGTGGCAACTCTGTGAAGTAGATAAATAAAATCGTTGGTTTTAGAGCTATAAGGTCCTCAGGAATTATCTAATCCAAACCTTTATTTTGTGGATGAAGAAGCTGAGCCCAGTAGGGTGAAGTGAATTTCCCATGGTCACATAAGTATGTGATCTCTAACTCAGGAAGGTCTTGCCCTGACCTTTCCTTAGTATCTTAAGTTGGAAGCTCTATGCTAGGTATTGTGAGAATTACAGAAATGGACAGGTCATAACCCCAGGCTTACATCAGAGGTAAGAAATGACTACAAATCACTATAATACATAAGTATATAATATGTACCATAAGACAGAGTGGTGTGAAAGAGAAGTTCAGAAGAGGAAAGATACAAGTCCAAAAAGTATGTCAAAAACTAAACTCATTACCCCACCCGCCCTCTTCCAAACTTCCTGATTTATGTTGAAGGCGCCATCATCCTCCTGGTTATCCTCGACTCCTCCTGTACCCACCTTTCTATATGCAATCGGTTGCCAAGTATTGCTGTTTCTATCTCCATAACATCTCTTGCATCTGACCCCTTCTCTTCATTCACACAGACAACACAGTAGTTCAGACACTCATAACCTCTCACTTAGATGATCACAACAGCCTTCTCATTGGTCTCTCTGACTCAAGTCTCTCCTCGTGCTATTCCATTTTACACAATTCTACCAAAAACGAATGTCCCTTAAACATGACTCCACTACTCAATCTACTTGATGGACTTTCTACTGCCTGTTGACAACAATATAAATTCTTCCGTTTAGCTTGTAAAGCCTCATAAAACCTAATCCTAACCTACCCTTCCAACCTCATTAGACATTATCCACCCCCCTTGAACTCTGAAATCCAACCAGATGAGTTTTCACTCTGTTCCTCATATGTAACATTCCATCTCCCATTTCTACATCTGTGTCCTGGCTGACCCATTTGTCTCCATCCTTACCTCGGCTTCACAGAATCCCCATTTCCCTTTACAGTTCTTCCCACACCTCCGTCTCCTGCCTCCACGCCTTTATACTGTTGACCCCAATGCCTGTAATGTACTCTCATACTGAAGCCTCAGAGAGTCCCATTCTTCTCCTGATAAGGCTGAAGCACAGCATTCTACATGAAGCTTTTTCTAATTTCCCTAACTGCTAATACCCTCCTAAACTACCTTTTATTAACCTTTATTTTATTTTATTTTACTTTTTTTTTTTTGCTTTTTGGAGGGCAGTTGGGGTTAAGTGACTTGCCTAAGGCCACACAGCTAATTTTTGTGTTAAGTGTCTGAGGCTAGATTTGAACTTGGGCCCTGCTGATTCCAGGGCTGGTGCTCTTATTCACTGCGCCACCTAGCCGCCCCAATTTTATTTTATTTACCTATATACTTTGCATATATTCATATTATTAACTTTATATTTATGCCATATATAGTTTAATGTATACTTGTTTTCCCAATTCAAATTTAAGTTTCATTCTTTGCATTTGTGTCCCCAGAACACAGAGCAGTAGATAATAGGTACTTAATAAATACCTATTGATTAACTGATTTCTTTTCTGCTGAATAAGTGGTTGATGAGTGGAAGAAGCTCACCCTACTGTCAGATGGACTGTTGCATGGGAGAGGAAGGTGGTGAAGATAGGAAAGGCAGGAGAAAAGTGTCCCCAAGAAGGTGCTGCCAACATCTTTTAACTTTCCAGCCTTAGAGGTTCTAAGGCTCTAGAGGTTCTAGAGGTTCCACCTTAGTTACATCTTGAAAGATGGTCCAGTACTCATAAAATTTTTTAAAAGAAAAGAAAAAGACCTAAAAGAAGGCCTCTGGCATATTGGGCAACTCCTCTATGGATTTATAGAAACGTGGAGGAGTCACAGAGGATGAGAAAGTATAGATGGGTTGCTTTCTGGACCAATGGAGGGAGGATCCATATTGATGAGAGCACAGATTCCATGAAATATAACCTAGCATTGGTTTGCAAGATGCATTGAGGGGAGGGAGATACATTAAGAGGCTATAGTAATATTGTCATGTAGACAATTCCATATTGTAGGGAGTGTAGGAAAGGAAGAAATTATTTTGGGTTGGAGTGATCAAGGAGAGCATCTTAGATGAGCTGGCCTTTGTTCTGCATTCTGAAGCTGAGGTCTAGGTTTTTATAGCTAAAGATATTAAGGGGTGGAGCCAGAAGATTCCAGACAGAATACGGGTACCAGCTGGAAACCAGCACAAGGCGAGATTGTTCAGTAAATAGTTCAGGTTTATGGGTGTGTAGGGTTCCTGAATCAGGCAGGTATCATGGGAGATAAAGATGGAAAGGTAGGTTTAGTAGGCAATGGGGAGCAACTGAAGATTTTTGAATAGGAAAGACAACACTGTCCTTACTCCAAACCTCATTTCTCACGTTCACATTAAACTTTACATTACAGTATCTTTATTCACAGGACCCTCCCTGCTTTGCCTCCCCTCACACAATCTCCTCTCTTCTTAATTTCCAATTATAGGATAGAGAGCATTGTCCTCCCATCACCTAGACTCATAACCTAGGTTTCATCCTTGAGTCCTTACTCTCTCACCCCCACCCCCATATCCAATCTGCTGCCAGCTCTCGTTAATTCTACTTTCACAACATCCCTAACACTGTCGGCACCTTGGTTCAGGCCTCATTACCTCCTGCATGGACCATTGCAATAGACTACTGCTTGCTTTCTCTCTGCCTCAAGCCCCTCCCTACTTCTGTCCATCTTCCAAGAAGTTGATTTTTCCAAAGCCTATATCTGACCATGTCACTGCCCCCTCCCCCTTCAGTAAATTTCAGTAGCTGCCTATAGCCTCCAAGATGAAATAGAAATTCATCTGTTTGGCTTTTAAAGACCTTGATCACCTGATCCCTTTCTACCTTTCCATTCTTCTTACTCCTTGCATATGTACATGCTCTGTGATACAGTGGCTTTCTTTGCCCTTCCTTGAACATACCTCTCCATATCCTGACTTAGGGCAACTTCCTTGGCTCTCTCTCATACCTAGAACTCTCCTCCTCTTCTTCACCTCTGCCTCCTGGCTTTCCTGACTTCTTTCAGACCTTAGCTAAAGCTCCTTTTGTGGCATCAAAGAATTGGAAATTGAAGGGATACCCATCAATTGGGAAAACAGCTGAATAAGTTGTGATATGTGAATGTAATGGAATACTGTTGTTCCATAAGAAATAATGAGCAGGCAGACTTCAGAAAAACCTGGAAAGACTTACATGAACTGATGCCAATTGAAGTAAGCAGAACCAGGAGAACACTATACATAGTAACAGCAATATTGTATGATGATCAACCATGATTGACTCAGTTCATTTCAGCAATACAATGATCTAATAGTTCTAAAAGACTCATGATAGAAAATGCTATTCATATCTAGAGAAAGAACTGGTGGAGTCTGAATGCAGACTGGACATACTATTTTTACTCTCTGATTTCTTCATTTTTTTCTCTTTTCTTCTGCTTTTTATTTAACAGCATTATTGCCTAATATAAAAATGTTTTATATGATTTTACATCTATAACCTATATCAGATTGCTTGCCATCTTGGGAAAGGGAAAGGAGAGGGAGCGGAAGGATGAAGAAAAATTTGGAACTCAAAATCTTATAAAAAAATGAAAACTGTTTTTACATGTAAAAAATAAAATAATATTCAAAATTTAGCTAAAATCCCAACTTCTGCAAGAAGTCTTTTCTATCCCACTTAATAATAGTGTCTTCCCCCTGAGATTAGCTCCAATTTCTCCTCAGTATATTTTGTTTGTATTGAGTGTGTTTGCTATCTCCCTGGTTGGACTGAGATCCTTGAAACCAGGGACTGTTTGGTCTTTCTTTGTGTTTCTAGTGCTTATCACACCCTGGACATGGTAGATACTTAATAAATACTTGTTGACTTGACTTGACTTTCACCTCTTCTGCTTTCCTATCCAACCCCAACTCTTGCAGCAACGATGAGAAGCCTTATGCAAAAACATAGTACTCTCTAAATTTCTTTTCCCCATTCAGTTCTAGTCAAATTTTGAGATTTGTTGGTAAATGTCTGAAGAGAACAAACCCCAAAACCTGACATAGTTTTAGAAAGAGTTTTATTAAGTCATTTAGCAAAGGAGAGAGCTGGAAAAAAGTATGGATCCTCCCTCGTCTTTCTGAGGTTATACTATATAGAATTCAGACAAGGGCATGAGGATATTTGCCTGATTGGTCTCATGAAGGCATTAAGCAATTTCCAGAGGATGTATATCAGCAGATAAGTTTAAATATCCACATTTGGGGAACCCAAACACAAGCTTCAGATCAACCCAAAAAAAGACTGGAATGAGATCTAAACATTCCCTGCAGCCATCTAGCATCTCTGAGGTCAGTATGACCACTACTGTAAGCTTAGGGTTAGACAGTTCTCTAACTGAATAAAGCTAGCTTCAAACAATATTAACACATGATAAATAATACCATTTAAAATAATAAAACTATTTCCTCTCAGGTTGGCTTCAGGACAGGAACCCAACAGTAGTCTACTTCTATCACCAATAATCTGAGAACATGAGGGAAAGTCTTGGTCTCAAATACCTAAACAACCACGAATACCAACTTTACACTATGTTCATCTCTACCACCAAAGTGTGATTGCTTTTTCAGTGATGTGGAATATCTCAGCAAGACTTCATTAGATAAATAAACAGCAAGATTCATTAAATATCAGCCCTCCCTAAAGTAGGTCACTTTAGAAACTCAGAGTAGATTGACCTGAGTATTAGGCAAATGAGTTCTAAAATGTAGCAGGCTGAATACTCTTTTCTTTTCTTCTGATCTAAAAGCAAACAACTCCATTTGCAAAACAGAAACAGCTTCTACCTAGAGTTATACATAATAATTGTTGCAGGGGAGACCTGGCCCAGAAAACATCTAGGTGTCATTGCCCAAGGAGAAGGGAAAGCCTATCTTTTAAAGAGTTATCCCACTCCAATGCATTATTGATGGAGCTTAAAAACTCTCTAACACATGTGGGGCATGGCCTCCCCAAAGTCTGAAGTATTGTCTATAGACACTAGATTGTTTTCATTCTGGGAGTACTGAGAAATTTCAATTCATACTGCCCAGGTTTGTAGTTTAGCTAGAGGATGAATAACAGCAATAATCTGGAATCCTGCTCAAAATAATGAAAATGTGAAATCTACACTATAGAGTCTCTACGTCACATCTGGAATCTCCTTTTTATTTTCATGACCTCCACATTCAGAGGGCTCTGATTCTCAACATACTGTGTCTACATAGCTTAATGAATGTAGTGACAATTGAAAGAAAAATATTAAGCCATCTGCCATCTGCCTCTAGTCATCTCCTAAGACCTCCAAGTTTTTTGGGTGTGGTGGGAGGAGGTTAAGAAACCACCCACATGCACAATTTGCGGAGAAGGAATGAAAGAACAGTTGTGTGTCCAGGTTTCTGGCCCCCGATCATGACCTATACCAAGGGGAAAAGAAGTACAGAAATGTCATCTCTCCATTCTTGATCACAAGCCTATGAGATTATCAATAGCTGCCAACTGCAGGGCTGAGGGTCCTTCCTTTCTATTCTCTGATCTCGGACTCTATCCAAGCATCTGGATCAACTCTATAACACTGGTCTGTGCCATTCTAGTTACCAGCTGTTCGAGTCTTGAGCCTTGGGGCTCAGCACATCTGCTCCAAGCAGTCTCATTTTAACAGCTGTTCACTGCTCACCCATCCCCACATGGCAATCTGGAAGTCTTAATCTCAAAGACAGCAGATGGAAAAGAGAGACAGTGAATCCTGGATACCCAGGTCCAGATTTTGTCATCTCTAGAAGCATGGCTACTTTCCCATTGTGGGGGTGTGTTCTCTTAGAATTCTGGGGAGTGAAAAATAGGGATCATCAGAAACTAGTCTTCTGGTTAGGAGTTAGATAATTCTTGGAAACTGAATTGGCTCTCAGCTCCCCAACTGAATTGGAATCATAATTACTCTCCCAGATATTCAGCAGATAAGATGGCAATGTATGGGTCACAGCATATTTGAAACTTTCCTTCCCATTGGCTCTGATCAAAGAGAGCACATAGTAAGCAGTTTAGAAAGTCTTTACAAAAATGGAGTTAGGAGATGATATAGTGTGTGTGTGTGTGTGTGTGTGTGTGTGAAGGCTAAATGCATTTTCCTAAGATGAGGAAAGAAACCAGAGGGATAGTGAGAAATCAAAGAATTAGAGACAAGGAGAAAAAAATCGTCATTAGTGTCAAGTAAGAGTAGGCAAGCACCAAGTATAGTGGGACGTCTGTCATCACTGCTACGGAGGCTACGACGAATTAATATAATTAATGAACTGATAATAGGTAGCATTTATATAGTACCTACTATGTGCTAGGCACCCTGCTAAGCACTTTCACAAATATTATCTCATTGGATTCTCACAACAACCCTGGGAGGGAGGTGCTATTATTATCCTCAGTTTAAAGTTAAGGAAACTGGAGCAAACAGAAATGAAGTGATTTGTCTAAGAACGCACAGCTAGTAAGTGGCTAACACAGGTGTTCCTGACCCAGGGCCTGTCCTCTCTCTGCTGCACAATTTAGTGGTCTTTGGTGGATTACTTGATTTAGAGTTCTGAAATGCAGTAGGGTTAAAGCTGATTGGGTGCCTGCATTTTGAGCAGCACCAATATGGTGTTTGGAGTGGAGGATCAACAGACTGCTTAAGGAAGGGTTAATTGCTCCATGTCAGAAAAATGGAGCAGGTTAAAGCTTCTGTACCGATTCATTTTGGCATTGGGCCCTTGAATAGCCTCTGCATTTCCAGTCTATGTAAATGAAGAAGAAGAAGAAGAAGAAGAAGAAGAAGAAGAAGAAGAAGAAGAAGAAGAA
>JAQQSW010022975.1:0-10360 GCA_028646575.1 Pseudocheirus occidentalis
CCTCTAATTCCCTTGTAAACACTCAGTATCAATTCATGCCATTCAAAATTCCCCATACTCTTTGCAAACCTATAATTTCCAAAGCACACACCTCCATTCTGTCCCAGTTTTCTCATATCTCTATGTGTTCGGAAAGGTTTTACCTTTTTTTCCAGTTGTATGTGTTGCTCTAATAACAAGACAAGATCAATATATCACTGGTTTCAAGTCTTACAGCCCCAACCAGCAGTTGCCAGAGCAGACTTCAGGAGAGTGAAGCTCCAGCATTTGTGATGGTTTACAGACTTCTCAATGCATAAATGCCAAAGAGAAAGTTTAAAGCCAATGTAGAACTCTGTTGGAACAGGGGTTGACAGAAGAGCACAGTCTGGTCCCTGGCACTGGGGTGATGAGCTGCAGAGGCATGGCAGCTGCATGATGTGGCTGCCTAAGGAGGTCCTGGCCTGCACATTGTAGGGGGACCAAACAATCATTTGGAGGATAATCACTCTTGCTTTGACCTGCTTGGATCTGGATGGTGGTCTTGGTTGGAGGTCATGGGGTCTATGGTCAGGTGCAAAAGCCTGTGGGGGCTGGAGAGAGGGTGTCTTCTTTTTTTGGGGGAACAAAGTTCTCTTCATTGTGAACACAGAGTTCTACTGTGGCAAACAGTTCAAAAGTCAAGTTATTGAGTGGCAACATAAGCAAGAAGAGAAAATGTAATCCTAATACAGATTCTTTTGGGGGACAAAAAGGACCAAAGCAGGAAACTGGAGGAAGACCCTGTAGTCAGAGCTCCTATATCAAAAGCTCCCAAGAAAAATAGGAAATGGTTACAGGCCATAGAGGACTTCAAGAAGGATTTTGTATACCATATAAGAGAAGTGGATAAAAAATTGGTAAGAGATATGAGAATGATTCAAGAAAATCAAGAAAAGTGAGTCAATAGCCTGACTGAAGAAAATAACACCTTAAAAATAGACTAACTCAAATGGCAAAAGAGGCCCCAAAAGCCAGCGAGGAGAAGAATGCCTTAAAAATATAACTGGCCAGATGGAAAAGGAATTTAAAAAACTTATTGAAGAGAATAACTCCTTCAAAATTAGATTGGAGCAAATGGAATCTAATGCCTTTATGAGAAATCAAGATAGTATAAAACATACAAACAAATGAAAAAACAATGGAATGCAATGTGAAATATCTCACTGGAAAAACCACTGACATGGAAAATAGATCCAGGTGAGATAATTTAAAAATATTGGACTACCTGAAAGCCATGAGCAACAAAGAGCCTCAAGACCATCTTTCAAGAAATTATCAAGCAAAACTGCCCTGATATTGGACCACCAGAAGGTAAAATAGAAATTGAAAGAATTCACCAATCACCTCTTTAAAAACATCCCCAAAAGAAAACTCCTAGGAATAATAGCCTAATTCCAGAACTCCCAGGTCAAAGAGAAAACAATGCAGACAGTGAGGAAGAAACAATTTGGGTACTGTGGAAAGACTATCAGGATAGCACAAAACCTAGCAGCTTCTACATTAAGGGACTTAAGGGCTTGGAATATGATATTCTGAAAGTCAAAGGAGCTAGGACTAAAATCAAGAACCACCTACCCATCAAAACTGAGTATAATGCATCAGGGGAAAACATGATCATTCAACAAAATAGACAATTTTCAAGCATTCTTGATGAAAAAACCAGAGCTGAACAGAAAATTTGACTTTCAAGTACAAGAAGCAAGAAAAACATGAGAAGGTAAAAAGAAAAAAGAAACCATAAGGAGCTTATTAAAGTTGAACTATTTATATTCCTATGTGGAAATTAGGAAAATACAATTAATTGTAACTCAAAACACTTTTATCAGCATGATGACTGTTGAAGGGAATATGTATGTATATATGTATATGTATGTGTGTATATAAACATATACATGCATGTATATGCATGTATAGGAGGGTGTAGGTATGTATAAATATACATGTGAGTGTGGCCATATGTATGTACATGTGTACATAGAAGACACTGGATGAGTTGAATATGAAGGGATGATATCTAAAAATTAAAAGTAAGAGGTGAGAGAGGAATATATTGGGAGAAGGGTTAATTATCTCAGAAAAGAAGCAAGTGAAAATTGTTACAATGGAGGGAAAGAACAAGAAGGTAAAAGCAAATGGCATAACCTTACTCTCATTGAATTTGGCTTAAGAAGGGAATAACATACACATTCATTTGGGTATCTTACCCTACAATAAAATGGAGGAGGAAGGGAATAAGAGGAGGATGTTTGAAGGGAGGGAAGATTGGGGGAGAAGGTAGTTACAAGCAAACACTTTTGAAAAGGGACAATCAAAGGAGAAAATTGAATATGTGAGGGGTGGGATAGGACAGATGGAAATATAGTCTTTCACAATATAACTGCTATGGAAAAATTTGGATAACTACACAAGCACAACTTATTTTGAATTGCTTGAATTGCTTATATTCCTGGTGGGGGTGGGTGAGGAGGGAAGAAGGGAAAAAATCTGGAACTCAAAGTTTTTTTTAATTTAATTATTTTTTATTTTAAAAAATTATCACAAGCAGCTGGGAAATAAGATAAAAAGGCACTGGGGTATAGAAATCTATCTTGCCTTATTAGAAACCTGGAGGGTGGGGGATATGGGAGGATATAAGAGAAAACAGATTGGAGAAAGAGGTATTTAGTAGGCTACTTATTTGGGGGTGGGTGTAGGGGAAAGACAGGGAGAAAAATGTAACTCAAAATCTTGTGGAAATGAATGTTGAAAACTAAAAAATTACAAAATTTAAAAAGATTAATTATATTTTTTCTTTAAGGCTTTTTCTAGGGTGTTTTAGAACTATCCTTTTCTAGAAGCTTTCATACTACCACTTAAATATAATCAGAATACATTTTGTGAGCAGAATTTCTAATTTGGGAGAGACTGAATGGAGTGCAATGCTCCTGTCCCAGGCTATAGTATCCATTTCTTATCAGTGGTTATACTATATGCTCAGGTCATGGAGGAGACAGAAATTAAGGAGGAGATTTTACTGCTATAATCTGGGTAGATAACAAACTCTATCTGGTTGGTGCTAATACTTAATGTGCTTTGCCCAGCTGGATGGTCTTAGGAGAAAAAGCTGTCAGATATTTGATAAGAAACGTCTTTTTGAAAAATACATAAAGATCACAGTAGTTGCCTTTAATTAGTTTCTCAGATCTAACAGAACTTCTAGCTTCATTTCAATTTACCTTCACCTGTATATCACTGAGTATATCTTTGTGATGCAGTAGAAAGATGACAGCAGGTTTTTGCTCACTAGGTCTTCCTGTACCACTGTTTAAAAACATTATCATTTCAGAAATGCAGTCACTTTTTTACTTACTTACACACATATATGTGTGAGTATAAATATGTATATACACACACATACATACATACATATGTGTGTGTATATATATAATTATCATCATCAGAAAAGCAACAAAAATAAAATAAGGATTGCTTAGAGAGAATACTTTACTGGCCTTACCTCTTACTTTCAATGAAACTTTGATGCTTCCTGAGCTCCAGGCCCACTTTGCCAAATATCTACTAAATACTACAAACTAGATATTCTTGAGACATATTATTCAACATGTGCCAAATATGACTCATAATCTATTCTCTCAAATATGTCTTCAAAACATATTATTTTCAGGAAGAATATAGTATGTTCAAAGAATAGAGTCAATAAGACCTGCACAAATCCACTTCTGACACTTACTGGTTGTATGACTCTGGATAAGTCATGAAATGTCTTAGTACTTAAGGTTCTAAGACTGTAAGGTGCCTTAAAGGTACCCACCTAAAATGACAGGCATTTATTTATTTGTAACTTATTAATCAATAGAATCATAGACCCCCTTTCTGTATCTTTTCCCTTTATTTGCAGATTCTATCTATAGAACAAAGAAACAAATTGAAAAAATGCATTTCTCTTCTTTATTTGATGTCAATTACTGATTTTTATTTTTATTTTTATATGGAACTCTGGAACATTTTCCCCAAAAAGTTTACCATGGTTTCTTGACACTGAGGAGACATTAGAAAAAAAATTGTTCATCATCAAGGTCTCCAGTTATCAACTTTACCAAAAAGACAATACTTTCAGTTAAAAAAATTATAAATGATTTTGAATTAATGCATGTTTAGATAAGAAAGAAAGGGAAGGTAATTCATACAAATTGTAAAAATCAATTAGGTCAGGCAAAAGGACAGTGAATTTACCTATTTGCCAACCTAAAATAGTGTGATACAGGCTAACTGATTGAATTTTTCACTTTTTGACTTAATGGGTTAATGACCTATAGTCACTGAGAAAGAACAAATAAGGGGAGCGTGAAAAAGGAAAAAAAGGAGGTCAAAGAAACCTAGTCAGGAAGAAGAGAATGGCAAGGTAAAGAGGTAGAGCTTATAAAGTTAATTTTCAGATAATTATCTGCTTTTCTTTAGGTTTTCAGTACATGAACATTTGAAACTAAGTTGAAATTTGAAACTCATGGGGGAAAATTTCTGCAGTTAATCACCAAGTTGATCTGGATTCAGATAAGGACACCATCTTTTGGAATTTTAAATTGGTGCATGAAAAGATGAACATTCCTAAAATTTCTAGAAAGGAAAAAATAGGCAATGATAAATTTTTATTCATCATCTTTATTCAATATGAACATATTTAGAAATGCTATGAGGCATATGATACCCGAGAGACCTTTTATTCCCTTTTTTCTTCTTTGCATATTTTTTTTTACTTAAAACAAATACAAATTGAGGAAAAGAAAAAAAACCCAAAACTGCCATATATATATAAAGAGCAGAAGAGAGGATTCAATATAAAAGAGTAAATTTCCATTTCAAGAAAAAAAAACCATAAAATAAATGCTGTGTGTTGTTTTCAAGGTTGACTAGGGGTAAGTGGCACTGTGTATAGATCACCAGCCCTGGTTCAGCCTCAGACACTTGACACACTTACTAGCTGTGTGACCTTAGGCAAGTCACTTAACTCCAATTGCATTGCCTTCCACTCTCCAAAAAAAAAAGGTCAGCTTTTCTTTGCTTCCTTGTTGATTTTCTTTTGTTTTCTGCTGTGAACATTTTTACTTAATTTTCTCATTCCTTCACATCCCACATGAAAAAGACCACAATTAAATATGGATAGATATAAATATATAAGTACATATAGATAGATGGATGGATGGATAGATAGATAGATAGATAGATAGATAGATAGATAGATAGATAGATATGGTTGTGTGTATGGATATATATATATATATATATATATATATATACATATAAACATATACATATATACACATACACACATCTGTAAGACTGCCCTATGCCTATTTCTTCCCATCATCTGTTTCC
The DNA here is from genome assembly GCA_028646575.1 of Pseudocheirus occidentalis. Lineage (NCBI taxonomy): Eukaryota > Metazoa > Chordata > Mammalia > Diprotodontia > Pseudocheiridae > Pseudocheirus > Pseudocheirus occidentalis. Next base: position 5,395 of record JAQQSW010022975.1, read on the forward strand.
CTGAAGATGGAAATCAGCTTCCTTCATAAGACCAAGTCTTTCTATATTTTTCTAAGTCAACCAAGTCATCATTTACTACACCACAGAAATATTCCAACCTAATAATATCCTATCTGAGAAGGTGTCTATGAAAGTTTTTCCTCCAATTTTCTTCATTCCTTCTGTTCTTGGGTACATATGTTTTGTTTGTAGAATAAAATTTTAGTTTAAAACAATAAAAATTATCCTTTTTACAATCCAACAATGATCTTACCTTATAAGACAATTTGAGATTTGATACTACAGAATTTACTTCCTTTACATCTTTTGTTCACTTGCTTTCTTTGAAGTTTTTTTGACCTTCTTGTTAATCCAAATAAAGTTTATTATTTTTCTAACTCAGTAAAATATTTTTAGTAACTTAATTGAGATGAGACTTAATAGATTAGATAATTTTTAATGTTAAAATATATTGACTTTGCTTACCCATGAACAATACATATTACTTCAATTATTTAGTTCTGAGTTTATTTATTAAAAAGTGTATAATGTGTATGTTCTTATAGTTCCTGTGTCTGTTTTGGCAGGTATATGCTCAGACGTTTTATACTGTCTAGGTATTTTAAGTGGTATAATATAATATTGAAAAATATTGCTGACAGTGTAATTTCTTTGTATTTCACTCTTGATTAAATATATTTTAACTTTAACTTTGTCTGAGATCATGATTATCCTCCCTGCTTTTTTTTACCTACTTAATTCTACTACTGCTCTTTATTTTATCTTTGTATACAATGCTCATTTTCATAATGCTTCCTGAAGGTAATATATGTTGAATTCAACTTTTTAATCTGCTATCCATTTCTGTTTTATCAATACATTTTTCACATTCACATTCTAAACTACAATTTTTCATTATGTATTTTCTATTCTTCCTATTCTTCCTCACTGTCCGTCTCATCTTGCTTACCCTATACCTCCTCATTCCTCTGCTGTACTTCTACCTGCTACCTTGCCCTTCTATTCCTTAAACTGCCCACTCATGTAAGTTTCTCCCTTATCTTCTATACCCCCATCCTAAGGTATTGCCCTCTTATTTCTTTCTGAATATATAAGACTTCTATACCTATGTAGGTATATGTTGGTCCTTCTTTGATCCATTCCTGATAAGAGTAAGGTTCCAGAACTACTAGCTTCTTGGGTATCAATTTTTATGCCTCATTTGCATCAGATAATTACTCCTTTTTATCTCTCCATACAATGGATTTATTTTGTTAGAATCACCCCATCATACTCTTCTCTATCCAAGCCTTTCTTTAAAGCTCCCATTTAATGATGGCAATCAAAAGAGTGCTGATATTTTCACATGTATGAAGCAAACAATTTGAATTTATTGAGTCCTTGTAATTGATCTTTCATATTTACCCTATATCTCTCCTTGATGTTATATGTTGAATATTCTGTGAAGTTCTGGGAATTCTGTTAAAAACAAAGAAACCTGAACCTCTTTAAGTTTATTAAATGTCCTTTTTTTTACCATTTGTTATTATACTTAATTTTGCTAGGCTGGTTATCCTTGGTAGTAACCCCAGGTACTTTTCTCTATGGAATATAGTATTACAAGACCTACAGTCCTTCAATGTAGTAGCTGCTAAATCTTATGTAGTCATTATTTTAGCTCGGTGATTTTAAAATTGTGGGTTTTTGTTGTTGTTGTTGTTGTTTTTGGTTGCTACCAATATCATTTCTTTAACCTTGGAACTTTGAAACTTAGCTATTATATTCCAGTAAAATTTCCTCCTGGAATCTCTTTCAAATGTTGATCAGCAGATTTTTTTTCTATTTCTACCTTACCTTCTTCTAGAACTTCAGTGCAATTTTTCTTAATAATTTCTTATAATATTGTATCAAGATTATTTTATAATAATTTTCAGTTAGTATGGATATTCTTCTATTATTTCTCCTCAATCTCTTCTCCAGATTAGTTATATTTTTGGATGAGATGCTTAAATTTCTCTTCCATTTTTCCATTCTTTTGATTTTGTTTTATGATATTTTTGTGACTTAGAATTCAGTTAGTTTCTCATGTTCCCATTTCTAGTTTTCAAGGAATTATTTTCTTCTTAAGTTTTTGATTCTCTATTTCCACTTAAGTTTCTTGATTTTCTTTGACTGTTCTTTTTTTTCTAACTTTTACTTGATCTTTCTTTTTTGATTTTTAAAGTGCTTTAAATTTTTGTGCTTCAGACCATTCGACATTTCTCAGTGATAAAGGAGTGACTTTTTAGTTCCATTATGTTCCTCTGAATATGAACCTAAATTATCTCTTTGCCCATAGTACTCTATCTATGGTTGGATTCATTCTCGTTTGCTTACTCATCTCCATTTATTTATTCGTTTGTTTGTGTATTTACATATTTATTTATTTTGTGTATTTACATATTTATTTATTTACATATTCATTCATTCATTCATTAATTTTGTTCATTCATTCATTGATCTATTCATTCATTCATTTGTTCACTCATTCATTCATTCACTTATTTGTTCATTCATTCATCCATTCATTTGTTTATCATTTATTTGCTATATTATTTTTAGCAGTTATTAGTGTAATCAACTTGCACCACACCATATTATATTTTATTATTTGTGATTTATATACATAAACATATACATGTATATTAACAGAAAAAAGAATTAATTTCTTCTTGTACATAGAACTTTTCCATGCTATTGTCTGTTAGTAAAAATAAAGGATTATGCTAATGATGATAACTGAAATGACTCATAAAGTAACCATCAAGTGAAATATCAAAGTGAAAAATGTAATTCTATACAAAATGCTCCAAAAATGTATTTAATTGAACCCTGAAACATGGTAAGATAATAGTGATGTATCTAATAAATTACTTCAGCTTAGTGGATGGTTTAAAATAACTGCGATATTAATCCCTATCCTTTCATTTTTCTTTTTACAATTCTTAACACATCTAGCTAAAATAATGAGATTATGTATTAGAAGATTCATAAGATTTTGTTGTTATTCTTCAGCATTTTATCAACTCTGACAATATCATTTATTGTTTAAGGATGATGATCCTTGAAAGGTCAAGCATTAGGCTGTTGTCCTTGTCATTTACCCATCAGAATGTGTCCTTCAGTTTGAATTTGGAATAAGTTAGCTTTCCTGTTGGCATTTGGGATGATAAAGGCTAGTTCCTAACTTGCGGCAGTTGCTTCTTAATCAGTATTCTTTATAACCAAAGCATTAAAAATACACTTAAGAATGCTCTGAGTAATTTTTCTTTCTGTTTTCTCTGCTTTAGTTTGAGTTCTTTACCTTTATTACTGTCATAGTAAATCACTTTAGGTTATGTGAATAGGGATTTTAAAATATTCCCTATTCCTTCAAAAATCAAGTTTGATTCATTCACTTCACTATAAAAAAGAAAGTAATTAAACATGTCTACCAAAAACATGGGCATTAAATTCATACCCCAAATGGTGGCTTACTTTGAACTTCCTATCACAGAGGCTGATGACATCCAATCTATGTATTATTTAAAAACTTGGGTTTTTATAATTAGAAAGAGTTAAATTAACTGAGAGGAAAATTTTAAATTTTCAAAAACAGTCTTGCTTTTAAAAACTTACAATTATTCACAATTTAATGTGTCTAGTTACTATTATGGTGGTATAAGTAAAATAATAAAATTCATCCTCTAAATTTTTTATGATGAAATTTACAGAATCTTATTTTTTTGAAGTTTAGTAGTAAAATTGAATCATTCAAATTGTTTAATATATTGGGTTTTTTTTTTCTTCACAGTAATGAACGTCCCTCTATTTATTCATGTTAACATAGTTTTCCTCTATATATTCTTCCATCAGTATATAATGCTGTTGGAAGAGAAGTTTAAAAAATCTGTCAATTAATGCAAAAAACATTTAAAAGGTCAAATATTTTTCCATCAAATGTTCAGTCAATATCTTCTTCATTCATCAAAATCTTCAGTGCTACAATTAATTCAATTAAGGAAAATTCACAGCTAAGAATTTAAGACATCATAACCTTTAAAAGTGTCTTTTTATTCTAGCATTTCCTTACTTAGCATATTTTAATGGCATCACAGTGGAATTTTATTAAATATTCGTAGTTTATAAAGTCTTTGTCAAATACAAGACAAGATTTAGAGCAGAGGTATTAAAAACCAATAGATACAGGCATTGAAAACCATGCACAGAAAGATTCAAGAGTGATGGGGATAAATATACAAAGTGGCATGTTAACTCTTAAAGATTTATGATGCCAACATCATTTTTCACCTTTATCCCTTCAGCAATATTCATAATGTAATGAGTATAAAAGATAGTGTGAACTAATTCAGACCTTGTTAGATTATCAAAAAGATGGGAAGTGGCGGGGCTAGGTGGTACAGTGTATACAGCACCGGCCCTGGAGTCAGGAGAACCTGAGTTCAAATCAGGGCTCAGACACTTAACACTTATTTGTCATGTGACTTTGGGCAAGTCACTTAACCCCAATTGCCGTCCCTTCTGCACTCCAAAAAGCAAAAAAACAAAACAAAAAAAACAACAAAAAACAAAAAATAAACAAGAACAAAAAAAAGATGGGAATGTATAACACTTAAATTTTCACCTTCAAACTGTATGAACATTTTTGCTTGTGAATCTAGTTGCACTAATTTGTTGTTTTCTTCATTCTCTAAATTATCTGAAATAGTTTCAACATTATGCTCAACTAGTACCTGACAATACTCATAACAGGTATCCCTTGTAGTCTCCAGTTATTTACCAGGACCATCTACACTATAATAAAGGAACTGTTGCTAGGATATTGTTTCTTCCATATTATATTTGCAAAGAGGAATGTTTGCTAATGTTGTATCTCTCTCCCTCTCCCTCTCCCTCTCCCTCTTCCTCTCTCTCTCTCTCTCTCTCTCTCTCTCTCTCTCTCTCTCTC
>JAQQSW010022976.1:0-10360 GCA_028646575.1 Pseudocheirus occidentalis
ACTGTTCCAGATAAGCTAAACAAACCATTAGTTGGATGATTCTACATTTAAAATACAATATTTTTTTTGCCTATTTTACTATAATTTACTTGTTAAATTCTGAACTTAGTAAATACCAAATAAGATGAACATTTACATAAAATGCACACCAGAACAGAAAAAAAGGTTGCCCGTGCAGCTGTGAGTCTGTACTACGTTCTTTTTACTCAAGTATACAACAAACTCAAGTTATTTTCTTTTCAAAAAATTTATTTATTTAGTATTTTACTTTTCCCCCATTACATGCAAAATAATTTCCAATATTTAAAAAAAGGCAATTCAATATAGTCAACTTTCAAAGTTGTTTCACTTCTGTTTCCTACTGACCTTCTTTCTGTTTTCTTCTGCACATTTTAAACAATGCTTTAATGATCCTTCTTACCTTTAAAAAATTTTATTAACCCCATAGCTAACTACTCCTCCCCCAAAAACCATCCACAAACTGAAAGAAAAATAAAATTCTTGTATTAAATATTCATAGTCTAGAAAAACACATTCTAACAATGACCACTTTTCAAAAATGTCTTATTTTGCACTTTGAGTTCATCACTTCTCTGAAAGGGCCAGGGTCTCCCATTGCATCCTGGGTCATCTCTAGTCATCCTGAGGAATATCTGGTCACTGGATCCAGATGATTCTGGAGAAGAAAGTGATGCTGGTGACCTTGCACAGCCCTCCCTCACTCAAGTCATGTCATCATTTCCCTGATATGAAATGATGACATGACTTGTCCTCTTCGAAAACAAAGGATGAACACAACTCAGGAAGCAAATAACACATTTCATCACCAATCCTCAGATAATAATTTAAAGACTAAATGAATTGGGGAAGCTCAGAACCCAGCTCCTGTCTTCTCCCTAAGTGCTTGTCCTGAAGACTAGCTTAGAGACACAATGGGAAGAAAACAGACACATATGAAGACCACCACTGTCAAAAGTCTAACCATTTGGTGTGTGAACAACTAGTTTCTGAATCTGCCTGAAAACAAAACATACCATGACCAATAAAAACCCACCCTTTGTGAAATGCTAAATACTTGTTTGTTTTATGTTCCATAAAAGAGATAGCTTGGCTTAATGGCTAATCTCTACAGCACCAATTTCTTGAAATCTAAAAATTATGAGCAAGAATCTATCTGGCTCAACAAGGGTGTAAATAATATTCATCTTGCCATCATTTGGCAACATACTCATTTCATTCTCTACATAGCTTCCCTTTCCTCTCTTAGCTGTTAAAATAACAGGTGAGATTTATTAAGTTTTTATATGCTGGGAAAATATTTCCTTCAACTTACATGCCTATATTAGTTCCTGATTCAACAGTAACCATCTCACAACTGTGCAATTTGGGCCTATAAAGAGTGTGCTAATGCAATAAATACTTCATATTAGCAAGAAGAAACCTGTACTGCTGAGCAGGTATGTCAATTTCATGCTGGGACAATGGCTTTTGGGCAATCATATCATTATAGGGAGGGTTGTGGCCTGGTGGATTGGGCAATAGATTTTTGTTCCCCTCCCAATTCTACTGCTGACTTAGAATCACAAAATACTCAAGTGATTTAGTCAAGATTACACAGAAAATTAGTGGCTGAGACTTGAATGCAGAGCATCAGAATTTGCTGGTGAGGAATCCACCTTCTCTGCGATTTATAATCTTAGGGGGCTGTCTCATAGCTGGGTTTCCCAGAATCACAGTCAGTAAGTACAGGATGTGTCAGTCAGGTCCAGTGACCTTTCTACCACTGTACCAAGCTGTCTTTTGTGCCCTCTGAACATAAGGTATGTAATTACTCAGTCTCTCATGCAGTGATCTCAGAATTAGTTGTACTGAGTTTTATTCTAAGAGAAACCACTGACCCAATGAACAATCATTTCAAGCCATGCAGGGCTTCTACAGAATGTTGGGGAATGGCAGCCCCTGCCAGACCCACCCAGTGTGCAGCAAGCTGTCAGAGGCTGGTCTTTTACCAAGCTTTTGCTTACAAAGGCAGATCCTGAGACAAAAAACAGATTATGAGACCAAATGTCCAAGTCCCAAACAGCGACAGGCCCCTCAGATAACAACTATAGAAATAGCAGCAGAACTTTCCTTGGTGGATATATAATACATGAAAGGGGCTGCTGATTATATGTTGGTCATTTTACATATAGCAATTGCCCTATGCACGCTGAGAGGGAGCACTCACTGCTGGTAAGGAGCATCTCCTGTATCCTATAGCATAAATAACCTTGGAAGATAGAATTCAGAGAATCTCAGAGTACCTCAGAGGCCATCTAATCCAACTCATATATGGCCAAGAATACCATCTATAACAGCAAATGCTGGGGAATCTCCTTTCAAGTTTATTGTTGCTCAACCATTTCTGTTGTATATGACTTTTCATGACTCCATTTTGCGGTTTTCTTTACAAAGATACTGGAGCGGTTTGCCATCTCTTTATCTAGCTCATTTTACAGATGATGAAATTGAGGCAAATGGGATCAAGTGACTTGTCCAGGGTCATACAGTTAGTAACTGTGTGAGGCGAGATTTGAACTCAGGAAGATGAGTCTTTCTGACTCCAAGTCTGGCACTCTACCCACTGTGCCACAAAGCTGCACCACTACCAAATAAGGAGATCTAATTTGAAGAAGTTTGGGTTTTGTTGGAGTTTTTTTGCATCAAGCCCAAATCTGCCTCTGCCACACCTACACTTTATTTTCTGTTCTGTCTCTTGGGACAAAGCAAATTAAGTCTAATCCTCTGATTTAAAAAAAAAAAATGGATTAGACTTGGCAACCATTTACTGGGTGTGGTTTGTAGTTGGAAGATCTATAGATATTACAACCTAAGCAAAAGAAAAAGAAGGGGTATAGAGTGGTTGTGTTGTTGTTGTTGTTGTTGTTGTTGTTTCAGAGGACATATCATAGCAATGAAGAGGAAGAAGGCTTAGTATCTATGATCAGGGTGGAGATGATAAAAATTGACAAAGGAGACAAAAGTCACTTTTAATTTTGCTTGTTTCCTTTGCCAAGGAGAATGGTCTTTAGACTGGAGACTAAAGAATAAAAATGGATAAATAGAGATTTAAATTCCAAGAGAAGCAGGGAGGTAGAAAGGAGTAATGTAGGACTGGAGAAGGGGAACTTTCTTTGATGAAGTCAAATGAAGCCAGACTTCGGATGAAGTCTGAAAATGAAGTCCCTGAGTTTGACTTCTGTTGAGTACAAAAATTGTAGAATGAATTGTGAAAGGAACAATGAATGACTACCTAGAAAATAAAATGGTCATCATAGAGAACCAGCTTCATCAACAAGCTGCACTAAACCAGGAATACTAGAAATCTAGTTGACTTTGATTTTAGCAAAGCATTTGACAAAGTCTCATGTTTTTCTTACAGGCAAGATGAGAGTTTATAAGACTAGAAATGTCCAAAGATTTTTTCAAATAGTTGGGGGTTTTGTTGTTGTGGGTTTGGTTTTTGTTTTTTTTACAGTTATGTGGAATTCAAAAGTGGCTGAACTTTTGTTCAAGTGCCAAAGGGTTGTCATTAATAAATCATTCAAAGTCAACTTGGAAGGAGGTCTCTAATAGCATGCCCCAGGAATCTATGATTGGCTCTATGATGTTTAACATTTCTATCAATGTTTTAAATAAAGACACGGTATGCTTATTGAATTTGAAGATGATGCCAAATGGTCTTGACCAAGTCAAGATCCAAAAATCTAGCCAGACTCAAATGCTAGGCCAAATATAATAAAGTGAAACAAAGTAAAAATAATAAAACCTTGCATTTGGCTTAAAAGAAATTAACTTTGCAAGTACAATGGAAGAGGCATTGTCATACTGTAGTTCATCTTGGACTAATTTGGGGTTTTAATGGAATATAAGTTTATTAAGAGTCAATTAAATAACAGCAAGAAAAGCAAATATGATCTTGGGTTACCTTAAGAGAGGCCAGATAAGCCCTTAGGCCTAGAGAAGTGACAGCCCTGCCATTCTCTGTCCTGGTCAGACCACTTCTGGACCATCGTGGTATTCAGTTCTGGAAACTTCAGTTTTAAGAACACTGATTGATTGATTGATTGCTTGCTAAGTTGAAATAGACCAGGTGAGGGCAACTGCAATGATGAAGGGTCTCAAGATCATGCCATATGAAAGTAGGAATTAAAAACTGTGAATCTTTGACTTACAGGCAAAAAGATTTATGGGAGACCTGATAATTATATTCAAGTACTAAGTGCTACCACTAGAAGAGAAATTAAATTTGTTCTGTTTGGCCCCAGGGGGCACAACTAGAAGCAGTGGGAAGAGACTGAAGAGAGGCAAATTTAAGTTTGTAATAAGAAAACATTTTTTAACAATTAGAACTATCCGAAAGTGGCCTAATCTGCCTCAGGAGGTAGTGAATCACTCCTCATGAGGCCTTCAGGAAAAGCTGGGTGGCCATTTCTCAGCTATGGTGTACAGAGATATTTATTGCAGTAAGGGTGGGTGACTATTTAATAATGGCCTCAGAAGTACCTTCCAACTCCTAGATTCTGTGAAATAAATACATAACAGAAATAGGGAGAAAGCTGAGGAAAGGGGAGGTGGGAGGGTGGGAATGTGACCTGAATTTCTGAATCAGTTCTACAAACTTCAACTCACATGTAAAAATGATACACACAAACACATGTAAACATATGAGCATACAGAGAGAAGAGAGAAACGGAGATGGCAAGATGGGGAAGAAACAGGAGAGACAGAGGAGTAGAGAGGAAGAGAGGAAAGGCAACTAGAGGGAAAGTAAGGAGAGAAGGAAAGAAGGTGGGAGGGGAAGAGGAAAAAGGAGGAAAGGAGGAGAGAAGAGAAGAAAGGGGAGGAAGAGAAGGGAGGGGAAGGCACAGGAGAATTATAATGAAATGATTCTTTCAGACAGACAATTGTGAGCAAAAAATGTCAGTTCCTATATAACTGATGCTCACTTATAATGGAACTGCAAGGTAGTATCTATACTACATAAAGGGGCTTAGGGCAGACAGATCAACAATAGTCTAGGGCAAGGGATCTTAACTTTTTTTGTGTCACAGACTCCTCCAAAAATGTTTTTAAATAATGGAAAGAAATAGTAAATTTCAGTTAGAAGTTATTGAAAATAAGATGTATTTTTCCTCCATTGAAATTTACCTACCCCATGAAATCTATCCATGGACCCCAGGTTAAGAATTCCTGATGTGGAAAATAATATGCGGAGTGTGCAGCAAGATACATTTTTAATATTTTTTAATGTATTCAGTGACTTTGTAGATGTTAAAATAAGAATTGTATTGCCATCCCTCATAAATTCATAACTGTATCTGAAATAAGCAAATATTTCATTCTACTACTCTGCCTTTAAACTGAAATATGGTACTCCTTTGAGACATGAGATTGTGTTAAGAATTTCACTGTGGAGACAAAGCAACTTAAAAACTTTACCTAGATGGGGGTGGCTAGGTGGCACAGTGAATAGAGCACCGGCCCTAGAGTCAGTAGTACCTGAGTTCAAATCCGGCCTCAGACATTTAACACAAAAAAACTAGCTGTGTGACCTTGGGCAAGTCACTTAACCCCAACTGCCCTCCAAAAAAGCAAAAAAAAAATTTCTTGATTTATTTTTCAAGTTTGTGGCAGAGACTGATTTTTTAAAGTAAAGATGCTTATACTGTTCCTTAAATTTTTTCAAAAGTAAAAACCAACTATGTCCATATCAACAGAGTAAAAATTATGATGCTATTTAAGTCATTCTATAGACTGAGTACTATCTCAAATAACCAAAGGTATTTTATTGAATTAAACAAAACACTCAAAAATTATTTTTAAGAATAAAAGGTCAAAAACATCAAGGGATATAACTTTTACTAAAGGAGAAAGGAATAAGGACTTCTCCACTACCAGATTTTAAGCAGCAACTATTAGAAACTAGCTGGTACTAAATAAAAAAATAGAAAAGTATGATACTAAAATAGCAAGCAAGACCTAGAAACAAATGTGCACAGCAGCTGACAAAACAAAAAACATAAACAACTAAGGTAAGAATCTTTATTCAGCAAGAACTTATGAGAGAGCTGGAAAGCAACTTGGCTAAAAATAATTTGAGAACAGAATCTTACACTATATATCACAATAAATTTCAAATGCACAAATGATCTAAACATAAAAAGTCATGCCAAAAAAATTTAGAAAAGCATAGAAGCTTATAACTGTCATAACTAAAGATCAGGGAAAAATCAAAATCAGATATAGTATAATTATATAAAATTTATAAAATCAATGCTGCTATAATCAGAATAAAAGATATGGATTGGGGGGTGGCTAGGTGGTGCAGTGAGTAGAGCACCAGACCTGGACAGTCAGGAGGACCTGAGTTCAAATCCAGCCTCAGACACTTGACACACTTACTAGCCATGTGACTTTGGGCAAGTCTCAACCCCAATTGCCCTCTAAAAAGAAAAAAAAAAGATATGGATTGGGAAAAATCTTTATATTCAATCTCTAATAAAAGTTAAATACCCCAAAATATACAGGGGAAGTGGCACAAATATAAAAAAATAAAAAGTCATTCTCCAAATAGACAAGATGAAAAAGTATATAAAGTTTTCAAAATATGAAATAGAAACCATCAGTAACGCTCTGAAAAATGTTCAGAGAAATTAAAAATAACACTGAAGTATTACCTCATCTATGCTCAATAAGCAAAAATATGACAAAAGATGAGAAACTCAGTGTTGAAAAGCCTTGTGGAACAGGAGGAATTCAGATTCCCTGCTTCTAGATCTGTGAACTGGTTCAGTCATCCAAATAAATAATTTTGAATTGAGCAAGTTATTATTCTTTTGAAGAGATGCTATTCCTGGGACTCTGATCCAAGAAGGCTTCTGATGGTAAGAAAAGAATCCCGTGTGTCAAAACATACAGAAAACAGTATCATTTCACGTTAGCAAAAAGCCAAAACTAAAATGTGTGACTGATAATTGAGGGATGGTTGACCAGATTGTGGCATGTAAAGGAAAAACTACATCAGTGTAAGGAATCACAAATATGAAAACCTCACAGAAACATAAGAATACTTGCATAAAGTGATTCAGGATGAAGAAATCAGAGCCAAAAGAATACTATACACAGTTACTAGAATCATATACATAAAGTTAAGAGCAAGAAACAACAAAACTCCCATGAAATACTGTAGTCAATGACGCAGCATGCCATAAGAGAGACCTATCCACTTAACAGTCTTCAATTCTGGGTAGTAGATTCTAGGCAAATAGCTCAACCTCTCAGTTTCCTCAACTATGAAACGGGAATAATAATCACTCCTACCTCATAGGGTTGCCATGAAAATCAAATAAGATAATCTATGAAAAACACTTATTTTTTCCACATTAAATGTATTTATTTACTTCTAGTTTACAACATTCAATTCCATAATCCCCTGAGTTCCAAATTTCCCACCCCCCATCCCTCCTCCCCCTCTCATGGCAGCATGCAATCTGATACTGGTTCTACAAATACCTTCACATTAAACATTAGTCAAGTTGTAAAGAAGAATTATAACCAACGGAATGAACAACAAGAAAGAAAGAACAAAACAAAACAAAATGAGAGAAAGCAAGTAGTTTGATTCAATCTGCATTCAGACTCTGTGGTTCTTTCTCTGGATGTGGACAGTCCTCTCCATCATGAGTCTTTTGGAGTGGTCTTATAACCTTGCATTGCTGAGAAGAGCCCAGTCTATCAAAGTTAGTTGTCACACATAAGATGTGTCCGTAATTGTGTACAAAGTTCTCGAAAAGCACTTCTAAACCCCAAGGCCCTATAAGTATGAAGGGAAGTAGTAGTAGTCCTTGTCCTAATGGAAGTATTGTGCCATAGTATTGAAGTGAAAGGACACACTCTTTCTGCTAACAATTAATGAACTGTTTTCAGGGAATGAACTTGTGTGTTTGGGTATCTGCAAAGGATCTTTTGTGATAATTTTTTTAAAAACTCAGTTATCCTGATGAGTTTAAACAGCTATTAAGTCAATTGATAGGTACTTACTGAACAGCTACTGTATTTCCAGCATTCTAGGGGACACACAAGTATAGGCATGAATCACTGCTCTCAAGAAGCTTAGAATCAAGTGGGGAAAAAACTAAGATTCATAAAACAATGAGAGAACATTGTGGTCTTGATTGTAAATGCAAGAGGAGTTTAGAGAAGAGAGAGATTAGCATTGGGTGAAATAAACTGGAAAAGGACTCATGGAGGAATAAGGCTTGAGATGAGTCTTAAAGGATAATCATTCATTTTTAAAATTAAAAATTACATCATAACTTTTATTAGCTACAAAAGAATATCTACTGAACAGGATCGACCTGTATTATTTGTTATGCATATTGATATTGCATTATAGTGATGATACTGAGAAAATTACTCTTAAGAGTAGCTCATAAGGGCAAGTCCCCTTTCTTTCTGTTATTAATTGGAGAGCTGCATTTAGAGCATGTGCCCATTTGAGTATTAAAATGCAGGCTGCCTGCCAACAAAGGGTTGAGACAGACCTTTAGCAGCAACAGCATTTGAGCACTTTGCAATATGGATTGTAACAGACATGGATCATGGCTAGAATTTCAATTGTCAGGGATGGTGGGTTGAACAGCAATCCTCCTAAGAGCTCTCTATGCCCTTCAATATGGCATAGCAAAGAAAACACGATTCTTCTTGGCCTGAATAAGCATACTAAATATGATGGATCTAATGCTTTATAAATGTCAGTTAGAGCCCTCCTACTGCTAACATTAAAAAAACCATATTTCAGCAAAAATCTTAACCCTCCCACTGATCTTGAAACCTGTATTAGTAATGGCATCAGTGTCCTACTGAGAAACTGTCCTTAGTGGATGGTAATAAGAATTGGGGGCTGAGCCTGTTTTCACTCACCACTGCCCGATGCACTAATTTAATCAGCTTATAAGCATCCCGTTGGTTGCAGTAACCTCCCTGCTGGAAAGGGGTCTCTCTGACTCAAGCCTCCCTCATCACAAATCCATTTTAAGTAGCAAGAATAATTTTCCTTCGATGCTCTTTGATTGGGTCATTCCTGCTAGCAGGATCCTGTAGAGAATCATCATTACTTTTAATGTAGGTGGCCAAAAGAGACTTGAGTAATCAAATCAAATCGAACTTTAAATTCCTGACTCTAGATAAAGGTATTTAAGTTTTTCTTGTCTCTGGTGGCCTCCTCTTTTCTATTACCTCATTCCTTTAATATTGTTTACTGGATGTTTCCAGTACATAGTTGAGTATACCCTAGGCACTTAAATGTTAACTGTCTTCTAGCATACAGCAAGAAGGTGATATGAGTCACTGGATGTAGGAGGACAATGAGAGGACCCTTAGTCCCTCACAACCAATAAATGTAACATTTATTATGCAACAATAAATGTATACTAAAAGGATAATGAGAAATTTTGCTTGAAAAATGAGACTTTGCCAATAAGATATCAGCAACTATGAAAGACTAGTTTCAGGGTCCCCAGATTCCCTTAATTTATTCCCATGTAGCTGCCTATTTTTTTCATATAAATTTTTAATTTGTTTTCTTGTTTACATTATTCATTTCCATGAGGTTTTTGAGTTACAAATTTTCTCCCTGTCCACCAACCACAAAACAGTGATTCCAATGTAAAGCCCCTCCCCTGCTCTGCTCTCTTTTATGCCTGGTAGGGCAGGGAGGGTCTCCCTACCCCAGTCCCTGTATATCTTAATTCCTAGCTACATGTATTGCAGAGCTTTAAATTCTAGATTCTTTCGGTTCCTCCCTTGTAACCTACCCCCACTGGAGGGACAAGCAATTCAATATAGGCTGTGCATGTGTAATTACACAGGACACCTTCACAGTGACCATATTGTGACAGTCTGATCATATGTCCTTCCTTCCTATCCCCCCCTTCTTGTTCTGTTCTCTACCCTGTCTCTGTCCCTTTACTGAAGTGTGTGCTTCCAGCAAACCTCCCCCAGAACCTGCCCTCCCCTCCATCATCCCACCTCTCATCCCCATGCTTCCTACTCTCCTGTGTGGCATGATACCCAGTTTAGAGTTTATGTCATTCCATCTCTAAGCCAAATTCAATGAGAGTAAATGAAAGTAAAGCTGTAACAGTTATCCCTTGCCTCTTCTATATGGGATGATTAACCCCATTTTGTCTCTCCCTGTCTCCTCTCATTCTAGTCCTCTCCCACCTCAGAATTTCACCTTTTAATGTATCATCCCTTCATGTTCAATTGATCCTATACCCTCTATGTACACATATACACACATGCTCAGATATGTATT
>JAQQSW010022977.1:0-10360 GCA_028646575.1 Pseudocheirus occidentalis
GCTTCTACTTGCTCCACTCTAATTCTGAAGGAATTATTCTCTTCAGAATGTTTTTGAGATTCTTTTTCCATCTGTGAAATTTGACTTTTTAAGGCATTCTTCTCCTTGGCTTTCTGGGTCTCGTTTGCCATTTGAGTTAATCTATTTTTTAATGTGTTGTTTTCTTCAGTCAGTTTGTCGACTCTCTTTTCATGATTTTCTTGCATCATTCTCATTTCTCTTCCCAATTTTTCCTCCACTTCTCTTATTTGTTTTTCAAAGTCCTTTTTCAGATTATCTATAGCTTCTAGGCATTCTTCAAGTGTCTTGGAAGCATTTGGTGTGAGAGTTCTGACTGTGTTGTCTTCCTCCCGTTCCATGCTCTGATCCTTTTTGTCCACAAAAAAAGGATTCCAGAGTTTTATTGCTGTTCTTATTTTGCTCCCTTTTCCTCATGTTGGCCAGTCAATTAATTGTTTGTTTGTTTTTAGCTTTGTGAAACTCTGCTTCCAGAGGGGAAAGCTCTGTTCCAAATCACTGGGTTTTTCCCAGCTGCCAGAGCTATTAGGGGGGTGTTGCAGGCTCCGCCCATCTTTGGCTTGCTGAAAGCGCTCCCCAGGACCACCACCCAAGACCATGATCCAGATCCAGGCTGCTCATCACAGGAGCACTTGGCCCTGATCAATCTACTCAGCCCCCCTAAAAGATCCGCAGGCCAGCGGCTCTGAAGCAGCCCAGTGGAGGCATCTGCCGGTTACAGCAGTTCCTGCCCTTCCCTCACTGCTTCCTTGCCCTGGGTGTAGATTGGCTAAACTGCTTTTCCTCCCCAAAATTTAGCTTGAAGTCTTCACTCACTTTCACTGAATTCTAATCCTGGCTTAGTAGATGTGAAGATTGTTCAAGGTGCTTTCGATCTTCTCTGAAGTAGACTCACACTGTGGCTTGGGAGGCTCGGCTCCTCCTGGTCACCCTGGAACCTGGCCACATGGCAGTTTCAGGCTGAGCTGGTCTCAGCTCCCGGCCTGCAGGCCTGAGCGATGAGCTCCTCCTGCTGAGCTGCCTTTCTCTAATCCCTATTTTTCACACCTTGGTAGATGTGGAGTTGCTGGAAACTGTAGATCTTCTCTCTTGTAGACTCCCTGCAGTGTGGCTCAGCTCGGTTCCTTCCTACCGCCCTGGGCCTGGCCGCGGTTGCAGTTTCAGGTTGGGCTGGCCTTGGCTTGCGTCCTGCCACAATGATCCCCTGCTGCCAACCTGCCTTACACAAGAGATGTGTTTTCTGTATTTTTGTGAGTTTGAGAGCCCTAGAATTTGTCTGGGGTCATATTTTATGCATGTTTGGGGTGGCTGTGTGGGAGCTGCAGGATCTTGATGCTTGTATGCCACCATCTTGGTTCCACCCCCGGAACCTTGTAATCTGCTTGATAAAGATGCTACCTTCAGTGCTACAGATCACATAGCCACATCTTCTTGTCCTGTAGGATTCTTTGCTATGTCTTTGCAGAATCTTCTGTGACATGTTCACCTAGGGGCCTGGGGCCATCCTCTAGGTCTCTTGCCTTTGCATAGATAGTAATGGAGCACACAGACCATCCATCAGGTGTTTCTACCTCTCACCACATAAATAGCTAACTTCCTTTTCTGACCACACATTTCTCTGAGAATATACTTAAACTTTGTTTCTCCTGTGTGCTTCATTATTAGCCATATGTTGCAGTCTACTCACACATACCATGCATTTCTCCATTGTTCTTTCAGTGACTCAAGATTGAAATCTTTGGAAAATATGATATTCCATGACTTACTATTATGTAGCATGAATGGAAGAATTCTGATGTTAAAAATATGGTCTTTTGTTTAGAACAGATGATTGGGGTCATTACCCAGCCCTCTTTCTTCCTATTAAATCCCTAGGTCAAGCTAATTGTCTATCCAACCGTTTTGGTCTGATTATTTGACTGATAAATCAATTATTTATCAATCCAGATATTTAGCACTTGGTTTTTCTTGAGTTAAAGCAAGGTCAAGGTTTATAGAGTGAATATGGATCTCATTTAGGAGGTTCTGCAATATTCTGAGGTTTGAGGCAATCAGCACAGCATCATCTGTAAACAGGAACATACATAGAACTTTACCATCATTAAGGAATTTCTATTCCATTTGTTTTCTTTACCAGATAACCTCCAAGATGGTGGTACAAATATATTTGGCAAAGTTATATCTCCCTAGTAATTGAATTTCTTGATATTAATAATCATAAGGTCTTTGAAAAATATTTACATATGCATGAGACACACCTAGTTGAAGAAGTTAAGACAACCATTTGTTCTACTGAAGAAAATGCTTCTTTTAATTTTAATAGTTAACAAATAATAAACAGGGGAAGTCTATATTCTCTATCTTTCAGTCAACTGTGTGACTAAAAATCTAGTCTATTTTACAATCTTTTTATCATTTAGAGAAATTTTTATTTAATGACATAAAGATACATTCAAATATAATTCTTTAGGGAACTAATGACTTTTTATGCTAATATCTTAACAAAATAATCCTTATTAACTAATCTTATTTTCCTAAGAAACATTTGGAAAGGTAGATAGTTGTCTGGATAAATGGCTTAAATTGTTTTTACAGGCTAATTTAAATGATCATAGTGAACTGAATTTTATATGAAAGAATGCTCCGATGACCATTTGCTATAGATTTTCCAAACCCTGCAAGAGCAGATAAAGAGGTATTTATGGTGGTTCTCAGCTTCACAGTTACACTACAATATAGTATTTAAAGTTTAAAGGGACCTTAGAGATCTCATCTAGTGATTGACAACCTGGTATCTGTGAAGTTGTTTTAAAGATATTCCAACAACTGTATTTCAATATAGTTTTGTTTCCATTGCAATCGATGTAATTTCTTTATATATTAAGAAAAGTTAAGAAAACCAAACAGTATATTACCTAGTATATGTGAAGCTAGGGAGGGAGTTTCCATAACAAGAGTTTTCTTACACTGATAAAATCAGAGCTCCAGACCACTCTCAAAAATATCTTAGGAAATTATTTCATATATGTTTTTGATACATATGAAATGTCACTTATGTATAAATCATGTATATGTTTCATAGATATGTTTCAGAGTCTGTTCTTTAATACATTTCTCATTTTCTGGCATCAAATACTATTTTTCTTCACCAAAGATGTTAATTGTAATCTTTTGTTTTTATATCAACTCTATTTCTTACTATATTCCTACAACTAACCCCTCTGAGAGCCATCTCTTAGAATAAAGTAAGAAGAATGGAAGAGAAAAAAGCTCCCCAAAGCTAAATAACATAACACTAAAGCCTTACATTATGTGTAATACTACATACAAAGGTACTCAAATTCTGCAAAAGAGGAAGCATGTGTGTCTTCACATATCTCTTCAGGGAAACATTTGGTCATTATCATTCCATGTATATAGTTACGTTTGATTTCTTGTCTTTCTTTCCATTCACATTGCAATAGTCATTGTTCATATTGTTTTCCTGCTTCTTACTTTGTTTTGCATCAGTTCATGGTTTTCTTTTTTTTTAAATTTATTTTAAACTTAAATGCTTAAACTTAAATACACAAGAAAAAACACATCGAAAACAAATAGAAAATAAGAAAATGAAAAAAAGCATTGCCATGTGTATTGCAGAATGTAGGAGAGGATTCAAAACATACAGCAATAAATTTCCATTTCAAGAAAGCTTATATAATAAACACATGCATTGTGTTCAGAGCAGTTCATCTTTCCTTCCTTTTAAGTTTTCTTTTGTTCTGTTATACACTTTTTACTTCATTCTTTCCTCCCCCTTCCTCTCTACCTCCCCAATTAAGTGCAGATACACACATATATTTATACAGAGACATACATTATATATATATATATATTTACACACATATACATACACACACCATATATATGCCAATATACACAGATACATAAACATACACATAATGCATACTTAAAAATGCATATATACTTAAACATCCATGATAATATATAGACATATACATTCATATACATCCATGTAAGACCATAATATACATGTTTGTCCTCTTTTTCTGAGGGTGGATAAAACCTTCCTTAGTAAGTCTAAATCTTTCCACATTTTTTTTTTCCTAGATCAGTGGTTCTCAACCTGTGGGTCACAACCCCTCTGAGGGTCAAATGACCCTTTCACAGGAGTCACCTAAGACCATTGAAAAACACATATTTCCAATGGTCTTAGGAACTGAGACACTGCTCCTCTATCTGTCTCCAGGCGGGTCAGCCTACATGCAGACATGCCCACATACAAGTGTTAAAGGGTCACAGCATTAGGAAGGTTGAGACCCACTGCCCTAGATATTTCATCATTTCCTATACCACAGCAATGTTCCAACGTTATATTGCCTAGTTATTTTAAATAGTTTAAAACAATATTGATTAAAATGGCTTACATATAGTGTCGTTTCCCTATTTTTCTTTTTTATTAAATCTATTTTAGCTTTAATTTTGTATGACATCCTGATTATTAGTCCTGCCTTTTTTCTTGTAAATTCTACTCCTAATCTACATTTTATATTTGTGTGTATCTCTTATTTCCTATCCCTCCTAATTCCTCTATTTTACTTCTACCTGCTACTTTGCCTTCCTATTACTTAAGTATCCCCCCTCCAAAGATCTCTGCCTCATCCTCTTGCCCCATTAATCTAGACACCTTTATATATTCCCCCCGTTATTCTATTCTCTCACCCTCTTATTTTTTTTTTTTACAAATTTAGAAAACCTATTCCCTTTTAAGTGTATATATTATTCTCTCTTTAACACAGATCTGCTGTGAGTAGGGTCCCCTTTAAAAATCTCTCCCTTATCCTCTCCTCCTTCCCTATCCCTTTTGCCTTCTTTCTCTTTGAATTTGTACATAATATTCCTTTTTTAATCCATTCCCAATGACAGTAGGGTTCCAGAACCACCAGCATTCCTCCCCCATCTAATTCCTCTGTATCAATTCTTCCTCTCATACCTCATTTGTATATTTACCCGCTTTACCTTTTCCTAGATTGTATTATTTTTTAGAATCATATCATACTCAGCTCTCCCCCAATCTTTCTTTTGAACTACCCAATTACTAATATATTTCCTCATATAAAAAGTAAGCAGACTGTCCTTATTGAGTTCCTTGTAATTAGTCTTTGATGTTTACCTTATATTTCTCTTGGATCTTGTATGTCAAATTTTCTATTAAGTTCAGATCTTTTTGCAATAAAATCCTGAAATTTTGACAAATCATTGAATATCCATTTTTCTCATTCAGGATTATGCTTAACTTTGGTGGGTATGATATTTTTTGGCTACAATTTCAGTTTTTTTGCTCTTCAATATGTAATGCTTCAAGCCCTGTAGTGTTTTAGTGTAGCCACTGCTAGGTCTTGTGTGATTCTAATTGTGACTCAGTTCATATGGTTTTCCATGCTTCTCGATATTCATGGTCATTGTTTCTTACAACTCAGTAATATTCCATTACACTCATGTACCACAATTTGTTTAGCAATTCTCCAATCAATGGCCATCTACTTTATTTCTGCTTCTTTGATACCACAAAATAAAAAATTTGGTATAAAGGTGATCTTTTTTTTCATTATTTACCTTATTGTGGTATATGTATAACAGTGGCATCTCTAGGTTAAAGGACTGTATCCATTCACAGCTCCACTAAAAATGTATCAATGCACCTATCTTGCCACAACCCCTCCAACATTAGCTATACTCAGTTTTGTCATCTTTGCCAGTTTTCTGGGTCTCTGGATTTCAACAACTCATTTACACATGAGATTAGAGGTGCCTCAGTTGCAAATCAAATGTTCTCATTTTTATTTTATTTTTTTTTCTGATTTGGTATAAAGAACAGGCCTCACAGCCAGAAAGACCGGGGTTCAAATTCTGCCTGATATGTACTATGTGACTGTAGACATATTGCTTAGCTCTAAGAAACTCTCACAGAATTTAAGTTGCAGAGGAATCAACCTGCATTGACAAATGGAGTTTTCTCATCTGTAAGTTCCCTATAACAATGAAATAACGAACTTACTCCCTATCATCATCCTTTCTAATTATAACTAACTTTTATCTTTGTGCTAACAAATGGGTGATTTGGCAGTACAGAGTAAATTTATCCAAAATTACCTGTTTACTGGTCAGTAGATATTTTCTAATAATGAAAATATAATCAATTTAAT
The DNA here is from genome assembly GCA_028646575.1 of Pseudocheirus occidentalis. Classification (NCBI taxonomy): domain Eukaryota; kingdom Metazoa; phylum Chordata; class Mammalia; order Diprotodontia; family Pseudocheiridae; genus Pseudocheirus; species Pseudocheirus occidentalis. The sequence continues at coordinate 6,225 of JAQQSW010022977.1, forward strand.
TTCTTGGATTGTTATTTGATGTTTTCAATATCCAGAAGTATTCAATGTTAAAGGCACAATCAAAAGACAAGCACACTAAACTACCATTGTGAAGTCATAAACTGGTTCAACTATTCTGGAAAGCAATGTGGAATTGTACTATACAAACCCTAAAATTTCCATATATTTTAACTGCTCTACATATACTGCTCTACATATACTTGATGGAGGTAAAAGATAGAAATCACCCTTATATATCAAAGTATTCATAGCAGCATTCTTTACAGTAGTAAAAAAGGTAGAAAAAATACATGCTTATTGACTAGGGCATGGCTCAGTAAATATCGGTTCATAAATGTAATGATATATTACTTTTCCATGAGAAATAATGAACATGAATCTAGAGTGGCATGAGAATATATTAACTAAGGAAAATAAGGATAACTAGGAAAAGAACATAGACAATGACTACAACAAGGTAAGTAGAAAGAATAAACAAACCTTAACAACAACAACAGAAACTGAATGCTGTATAATTAGAATGACTATGCTTGACCCTGGAGGAGAGTTAAGCATATGGATATCCTCCATTGCTTTACACAACTGGACAACTGTAGGTATGGACCATAATACTTCATGTGCTGGTTAGCTTTGATGAACCACTTTTGAAAAAAATCTTTCTTTTTTGGTCTTTATTATCAAGGGTGGTTATAGGTATAAGAAGACTGAGAGGTGGATATTCAAGAAATGAAGTTGATTTTAAAAAGAATTATCAAAAACCTTTTAATTTAAAAAGCAAAAAAACCCTTTTAAATCAATGAAACTTGAAGAGATTTTAGCTACTCATAAACAGAAAATATCAGTATCAGGCTCACTCTACTCCCCTTAAACTTTTATTAAGTAAGAATGCCTGGCATCAAATTATAGGCCCCATTTGTGTGACCAAGCTGGAGAAAATCAGGTTGCCTGTCATAAAAATATAGAATATTAGCTGTTCATCAAAAGAACAATGCTTAGTGAAGAGGGACACATTTAAATAGGATTATTCATCAATAATTTTTAAAAGTAATGATTAAACAATAGTAATAAGTTAAATTATACTGCAGAGATTTCTCTTTAATGAAATTTAAGTGACTTGGGTATAGATGAAAGCTGATGATCCAGGAAGGATAAAAGAAAGAATTTTATGAACTAAATGCTCAAAGTATTAAGCTTCTACTATAATTAATGATATCAATTCCATTTTACAAGTAACTTTCCATCTTTCCACTTCCATTAACAATTGCATACTTCCTTTATTTTTCTCTTCTCCATGACACAGAAAGTAACACACAAATTGGACTTTACTTGTGCATGATTAGCACTAATTTGAAGTATATATATGTCAATAGTAAAGAAAGTAAAATTGAGATTTTTAACACAAAGTAATAGATATGACCTCACATCAGTCATTATTGCTTGGTGGGATATGATTCATGATTAGAATACAACAATGGAAGGATTATGCCTTGCTCCAAAAGAAACATGCTAGAAAAAGCAGTAGTGGTATACTATACATCAAGGAAATATATCTGTAATGAGAAATTCATGGAACTGAGGAAAAAGAAATACACTCAACATCATTTGTACGAAAATAAAAGAAGAAATAGAAAGAAGTGATGATGTAGCATTCTGTAATTCTATAGTCTATGAATAATGAGTTACGTTTCATTTGAGAATCTAGAATCATCAGATCATGTAAGTGTAATATTCTATTGAAATCTGCATCAGGAACTCATCATTACCTAATTCTGTTAATGGCACCACTGTTTATTCATGAGTAAAGTCTTTCAGGTTTTTTTGGGAAGTTTGGATCTTTTTATGACATTTAGAACATAACAAAGTGATTTACTCATAGTTCAGTGCTTAATAAAGGTGTTCCTTTTTCCATTGTTGAATGAGCTAAGGTTTCCAACAAATTCTGAGGGCAATGTCTTTTTTATTTCTTTTCTGTTTTTATTTCTGTTCAGGCAACAGGAAAGGGATAGCCTCTATGCCAAAGCAGATGTAGTCAAGAAAGTTTAAAAATTAACCAAACTCATTTTGATTCTATCTTCCTTCTCTATTATGGAGAAAAATCTTCACGTTGAACAAGAAAATAAAAATGACTGTGAAAGAACTGAAGCAGGGAATAACTGATAATATCATAAAAGGACACCTAGCTTCTTCAAATGCCTTCAAATAAACTGCTTCAGAAAAATTACTTTCTAGCATTAATGAAAGAAACTTCAGAACATGAATGCTACTCCATATTAGGTGATCTTTCAAAAGAAATGTAACAGTGTCTCCTGTGCTGGAGATGGGCAAATATTGGTCCAAAGGCAGGGTCCTTAAATTAAAATAGCAACATCCATCCCTATCAAAGTTCTATAATTGATAATTAATCAGATGATTTGTAATTATTTAACAAAGAGAAATGGTAATCACCAAAAACTTAAATGGAACTATTGAGAAAATGTATGTGAAAACAACCTCATTTTCTTTTTTTTAAAAGTAAGATTATTAGCACTATATATACGGGAAATTTGTCAAACATATGAAATGTAGACTTTTTTTCATTTCAGATTTTTAAAAAAATTTATCTTCAGCTTTCATTTTAAAATATTTTGAGTTCCAAATTCTCTGTGAAAAACAGCAAGAAAAATAAGGGAAGTGGGAAAAGTATGCTAAAAGCATGCAGTCCGAATTCATCAATTTGTGTTCTGGAGATGGATAGCTTTTTCAAACATTTTGAGTCCTTTGGAATTGTCTAAGAAACTACCTGTTCATATTCTTTGACAGTTTATCAACTGTGGAATGACTCATTTTCTTATGATAAATTTCTTTATATATTTGAGATATGTAACCTTTATCTGAGTTCTCTATAATTTTTCCCCAATTTTCTGCTTTCCTTCTGGTCTTGACTACATTTTGTTTATTTGAACAAAATATTTTTAATTTAACATAATCAAAATAATCCATTTTATGCCAAACTTTGGTCTCTATCTCTTGTTTATTCATAAATTGTTTGCCTGTCCATAAATCTGATAGGTAATATATTCTATGGTCTTCCAATTTTCTCATAATCTCTCTCTTTATATCTAGGTCACTTATTGATTTTTACTTTATCTTGGTAAATGATGTAAGATATTGGTCTATTCCCAGTTTCTGCCATACTACTTTCTATTTTTTCCCAACGACTTTTGCCAAATATTGAGTTCTTATCCCAAAATCTTAAGTCTTTACATTTTTTCAAATACAAAATTATTGTATTTATTTGCTGCTGTAAATTTTTTTTCTGCTCTGATCCTATTTCTTAGTCATTGCCAGATAGTTTAATAATTACTGACTTAAAATATAGTTTAAGATCTGGTACTTCTAAACCTCCTTCATTTTTCATCAGTTTCTTTGATATTCTAGACTTTTTTATTCTTCCAAATTAATTTTGTTATTAATTTTTCTTATTCAGTAAAATAATTTTTTGGTAATTTAATTGAGATGGTGTTGAATATATAAATTAGTTTGTGTAAAATTGTCATTTTATTATATTGACCCCACAACCATGAATAATTAATATTTCTTCAATTATTTAAATCTAATTTTATTTGTATAAAAAGTTCTTTATAATTTTGTTTATATAGTTCCTGGGTTTGTTTCAGCAAGTGTATTCCCAGGTATTTTACACTCTCTAGAGTTGTTTTAAGATGAGGTGTCTTTTACTATCTCTCCTTCCAAGTTTTGTTTATGATATATAAGAATTCTAGCGATTTATGTGGATTTATTTTATGTCCTGCTTTTTTGCCAAAATTATTCATTGTTTCAACAAACTTTTTAGTTAAGTTTTTAAGATTTTCCAAGTATATCATGCTATCATCTGCAAGAAGAGAGTTGTATCACTTGATTCCTTACCATCCCTGTACTGTTACCATTACCATCCCTGTACTGTTTATGTAAATTCCACTTGTAAGGTGGAAAATTTGATAAGTTCCTTATTATGTCTTTCCCATGTTTACCTTCTCATGCTTCTTGTATTTGATTGTCAAATTTTCTGTTCGGTTCTGGTTTTTTTTCAGCAAGAATGCTTGAAAGTCCTCCACCTCATTGAATGACCATATTTTCCCCTGGAATAATATAATCAA
>JAQQSW010022978.1:0-10360 GCA_028646575.1 Pseudocheirus occidentalis
TTTTGGTGTTGGCGCAAACCTGGAATTTATCAGCGTTGGGAAAGTCTAGCCGGGCTACTCCTGCCCGTGAAGATCCATGACTGTTCTCCAAGGTTCAGAGCTTTGCCACGATGCCTGAGATACAGAGAGGTTCAGCTTGCCCAGGATCACACAGCCACTATTTACCAGAGGTCAGTATCTAGCATAAGTGTGACTTGAACCCAGTTTTTATTGACTCCTGGGCCAGGGCTCTATCCCCAATGTCATTCTGCTCCTAATAACAGGCATTGTCTCTATTTTCCAGGTGAGGAAATTGAAACTCAAGATTAGGTGATCTGTCCCTGGCCGAACATTCCAACGTAACATAAGCTGCTTGAATGAAGGGATTGTTTTGTTTAGCATGATACCTACATGCAGTAGATGTTTTGTAAATTTTTCCTGATTGATTCATTTTCTTGATTGGGCAACTAGGTGTCAGGGTAGATGAAAGCACTGGTCAGAAAGACCCGAGTTCAAATCCTTATTCAGAAACTTATTAGTCATTTTATTCTGGGCAAGTTCCTTCCTCTCCTTGAGTCTCAGTCTCTTCATCTGTGAAATGGAGATAACAATAGCGCCTACTTCACAGGGTCGTCGTAGCAAATGAAATGCAATATGTAATGTGCACTGCAAACCTCAAAGCCCTGAATCAATGCTATGGTTATTATCCTAGTCAGTAAGTAGAAAATGTGGTAATTGGATTCAGGTATCCCTGAACACTTAGTCCGAGGCTCTTACCACATACTGTGTACTTCTCAAAACTTACCCTTTGTCACATATGACAGTCATGAGCAGACACAGGGCAGGAATGGTTGTGCATATCCCCTCCCCCATCCCACTCCACCCCAGACTGTGTAACTAGGCCACCTTCCTTAAGCTGCCTCCACAGTCCAGTCTCTTGAGCCCTGGGTGCTCTCAAAGCAAGGCATGAGTCCCATATCTGAGCAGTTGCTCAGATCATCAACATACAAGTCACTTCTCCTCCAGGGGACAGCCCTGTGCCCTTCACACTGAATCACTCATTCCCTGGGATTGTCTCTATCATTTGAGCCCAGCCAGCAAAGCCTCCCTTGCCCCTAGGGGGAATGTGCCACACCTGGGCTCCTCCTGGCTCCCACACCACCTAATCTCCCACAAGGCCAGGAAGCTCTTTTCACCTTTGTGCCTCCCAAGCACCTCCCCTGGCTGCCAGCTTGCCTACAAGAGAAAACCTGTTTTTTGAGTTTTGCACACCCCACAGCAGGTGACTATGCTCTCTTTCCTTCTCTGTACTTAACTACATTTTTTTCCCTTCCCAGGCTTTCATGGTATCTCCCATTTCACCATCAAGGAACTGATTGCCACAGGGTTTTAGTGTAAAGAACAGGTAACATTCTTCCATGGTATACCCTTCCACCTCAGGGTCTTTTCCCTTCAGACCCAAGCAGTCCTTAGAGATCCTGGGAGGGTCCTTCTGGTCCAACAAGCCCATGGGTAAGGGGAATGCCTGGACTTCCCTTCCTTTCAGGATCTGGAAAAGCAAATGAGTTCACTTATTTGTCATGGATTTCCAAATGACAGAAATGATCTGCTTTCTCCCAGTCTTATTTAATCCAATCTAATCCAATAAACATTTATTAAGAGCCTACTCTGTGCCAGCTACAGTGCTAAGCATTTTGTATAGTATCTAGTGTGAAGATATCTCAGACTTTGGGCCAATTATATTACCATCTAACACCCCCCCTCAATTCCAACATGATTTCAAATGGCCCAGGAAAGGTCACTTGAGAAGCTAGAGAATGATGAGCACCCTTTTCTCTTGACCCTGACTTCAATATCACTACTTGTTCTAATGCACAGTATATGGAGCCCCTTTCCATGAAGCAAAACATCATTTCACTTTTAGCTCCTTCCTAATATATTTTTCTCCTTTCTTAAGCAATCACAATGCTGATGGCATCATTCAACAAAGGAACAAAGTCTCATTGTGGAGAGAAAACAGGTCCAGTATCAGTTGGAACAAACACATATTTGCTGTCCCCAGACCTTAGTCTACAAATCCAACTGGAGAGAGACAGACTAAAAGGACTCAAAACCACAAGGCAGCAAAATACACCTTTATCTCCTTACAAAGGGTTTCTATCAAGTATGGTTTTGTACTCCCCCCCCCCTCCACTGGTTAATAATAAATATCCTTTTAGAAGCCTGAAAGTAACATGTCTTTTCCTACATATTTATCCTACTTTATGTGACATCAACTTTTTTTCTTTATCATCACCCCCTGTTTTGAGGAGAGCTGTAATGACTTTGTTTGCTTCCCCATTTATTTCCAGCTCTTGGGATTAATAACCCTTATCCTGGTGTCTTGTCACAGGGCAGTTTGCTTACTGGTTGACCTAGGAATGTAAGATTTGGAGAGCAAAGGTCCTTATGATAAATAGTAAACAGTAGGCTTAATGAATGAGAGCCCCCAATACCCTCAGTGCTAAACCCTCAAGGTAATTGGTCAGGAGCACCCAGATCTGTTGTTCCTGCCTTTACCCATCAGAGTGGAAACTGAGGGGCAGGAATACATAGGAACTTGCCACGGGGTGGGAGTAGGAGGACCGCAAGCAAAGGCAAGAGATAGGTTGGAGGACCTATCCACCAATAGTGGATCAATAGTATCTGTGTAAAGGATAAAATTATTCTCAGGGGCAGGAGGCTGAAACCAAACTAGCCTTCAGAGAATGCTGAGACCTGCTATCTCCACCCAATGGTGTATTAGGCAAGAAGTATTTGTAAGCTCCCTCTGCCAGCTCAGACAGGTTTGTAGGGAGGGAGGTGGAAGGAGGTGGGGAAGAAAACAATATATGGATTCATTCAAACAGCTGGTCATTTAAAAAAAAATACCAACTGGCTAGCAGTAACCGCCATGATTAACCATTGTCTGATGGAAATCAATAAATTGTTTGAAGAGTAATAAATGATTGTTTGACCAAATTAAACCATTTTCTTTGTAAAATCAAGTTTGTATAGACTTTGGGGGAGTAATAGGGTAGGCCCAGAGCTGGGATTTTTTCAGTGTAGGGAATTCCTCTGTGAGGACTCCCTTCCAAGATGCAGACCTGCCCCTCTCTGTGACTCTGGCTCTTAAAAACTTGCCTGAGGGCCCTGAGAGTTTGTCACTTGCCCCTGGTCATCCAGCTAATACACATGAATCAGAGGCAAAATCCCAGACTGACTGACTCAAAAGCCATTATTGAGACCTGCTTCTCTATATGGAGACAAAGCCCAAGTGTATTAGTATTGTCTCTACGAAAAAGAGAGTGAAGAAAGGTGAAGTCAGTGCAATGGAGAAATGGCCGCATGTGGAGTCCAGGACACCTTGCTTCTTCCTGGTCTCATGCACTTACCAGCCAGGTGACCCTGGATAAGTCACTTAACCTCGCCTGCCTCAGTTTACTCATTTGTAAGGTGGGGATTACAATAACATCTACCTCCCAGGGGTGTTGTGAGGATCAAATGAGATCTTATCTGTAAAGTGCTTAGCACAGTAGCTAATACAGAGTAGGGGCTACATGTTGTTTCCTTCTCCAGCTTGTTTTATAGATGAGGAAACTGAGGCAAATCATGTTAAGTAACTTGCTCAGGGTCACACAGCTAGTAACACTCTGCCTGAGGTCAAATTTGAATTCAGGTCTTTGTGATTCTAGGTCCAGCACTTTTATCAACTGCACCACCTTCCTGTTGTGGTACTATAGATACTGTCTATCTATCATCTATCTATCTATCTATCTATCTATCTATCTATCTATCTATCTATCTGTCTGTCTGTCTGTCTGTCTGTCTGTCTGTCTGTCTATCTGTCTATCTGTCTGTCTGTCCATGTGTCTGTTTGTGTCTGTCTATCATCAATCTCTCTATCTGTCTGTCTATTTATCTATCTGTCTATCTATCATCTATCTTTCATCTATCTATCTCTCTGTCTGTCTGTCTATCTGTATGTATGTATATATACCAGCTGCTGATGCGCTAGATATCATAGGTACTATAAACATGACTATAGTCATATAAAAATAAAAAGCGCCAAAACATGAGCAAGAGAGAGAGATGGGAATCATCATTTACCAAGTGCTTACTATGGGTACTAAGCATTCTACAAGCACTATTTCATCTGATCATCACGGCCCTGGGAGTTATTGCCCATTTTACAGTTGAGAAGAATTAGGGGCGACTAGGTAGCGCAGTGAATAGGGCACCGACCTCAGAGTCAGGAGGACCTGAGTTCAAATCTGACCTCAGACACTTGACACACTTACTAACTGTGTGACCTTGGGCAAGTCACTTAACCCCAACTGACTTGCCTTCACTCCTAAAAAAAGAGAGAAGAACTAATTACAGGTGTTACTGAGGTTAAATGATTGGCCCAGAGTCACACAGATAGCCAGTATCTGACCCTGGGACTGGTGCTCTGTCTGCTGCACCACCTTAGCTGCCTCTCAGAAGAAAAAAAAAAATCTGTCTGTTAAGGATGACCTTGTACTTCCTCACCATCTATCCAAGTTCTACCCAAGACGGCTCAAAGCCCTCCTTCCCAATAATTGTAACCTTTCTTCTCTCTCACAATGGCACGATTCTCTTCTATATGACTCAGTCGACAATTAATCACAGCACCTTTTGGCATCTCACCTACTATTGTCTGGAACTGATATTAAAATATTTTCTTGGTTAACTCTTCAAACGTCTTGTCTCCCCAGCTACACTCTAAGTCCTTAAGAGCAGGCGTTACCTCAGCACTCCTGGTATTTCCTATGGCGTTTAGCACGGTGCTGAATAAGTATTGGCAGACTTGATCCAAGTTGTTGATAAGATGTAACCCTTGCCTTTAAGAGGCTTACAGTCTAATTTAGGAATTACATCATATACATATGAAATAACTCTTCTAATACAATATACAGGCAGGTAGGTGGCATAGTGGATAGAGCGCCAGGCCTAAAGTCAGAAGACTCACCTTCCTGAGTTCAAATCTGGCCTCAGACACTTATTAGCTGTGTGACCCTGGGCAAATCACTTAACCCTGTTTGCCTTACTTTCCTCATCTATAAGAAGAGCCAGAGAAAGAAATGGCAAATCCCTCCAGTATCTTTGCCAAGAAAACCTCAAATGTGGTTGGTTATACAGAGTCAGACAGGACTAAACAACAACAAAGTAAATATGTGAGTAATTATTAGGCATGTAGTAGGTGCTTATTAAGTGTTTCTAATTGGGTCGTTTAATAGGAAGAGAGCAAGATTTGAAGTCAGAGGACATGGGTTCTAATTCCATCTCTCTGCTACTTATCGTTGAGTATGAATGTTGGGTAAGTTCACTTAAACTTTCTTGATTTTAGTTTTTTTATCTGTCAAAAGAAGGATTTGAATTGGATGGCATTTAAAGACCCTCATAGCTATAACTCCTATAAATTAATTTTTATGATCATTTGATATAAGCTTTATGGATAATGAATTATACCTACGTATGATTCTCACACTCTGGGAAAAATTGATTCAGAATTTAAAGGTGAGATGCTATCTTGGTAAAGGTACCCATGGCAGCTATGACATAGTGGAAAGACAATTGGGCCTGTAGTCAAGAGAGGCCTCCTTCTTACTCCAACTCTGATACTTCTTCAACTGTGTGATCATGGGTAAATAGTTTAATGGCCTCTAAGTCTATTTACTCAGAGAATAGTAACACGTGTAAGTCTTACCTCCAAGAGTTGTTGTGAGAACCAAATGATCTTATCTATGCAGAGGGCTTTGCATAATGTACCTTACAATATTATATAAATGTCAGCTATTATTATAATAAAGGGATCAGAGATTTATAGCCAAAGGGGACATGCTTGGTCCCTCTTCATTCTGATGCTCTACCTCTGTTGGTAATCTCCAGTGCATCCTGTCCATAGCTTGTTTGTACAAAACCATTGGTGTGGTGTGTCCCGCATTAGACAGTGAGTCAATTGGGGGTAGGGACTGTCTTTTGCTTTTCTTTGTAATTCCAGTTTTTAGCATAGTGCCTGGCACATTGTAGGTGCTTCATATTTATTGTCTGACTGACTTAGAGACCATCTAGTCCAGGGGTGGGGAACCTGAGGCCTTAAGGCCACAAGTGACCTCCTAGGTCCTTAAGTGTGATCTTTACATTGTGGCCTTAAGGCCACAAGTTTCCCACCTCTGATCTAGTCTAATCCCCTCATTTTACAGGTGATCAGAAAGATCAAGAGGCTTCCCACCCCATTAGTGAGGGAGCTAATAAGTGTCAGAGGCTGACTTTGAATCTAAATTCTGTGGTCCAGATGCAGGGTTCTTTCTCCTATATCAGAGATGCCAAACATATCTCCAAATGTGACCCATAACAATCCCTACAGTGGCTTGAACCAGATTAAAATGTAGCTAGGAAATATTTTTAAAATAAACAAAAATACAATAAAACGTAGAAAATATAGCCTGTCTTCTACAGGAAACCACCTGTAATGCCTCTTAATTCCAGCACCTTCCCTCTGTTTATAAATCTTCATAGAACTTGCTTTGCATTTATCTGAATAGTTGTGCCCCTTTAGTAGACTGTAAGTTGCTTAAGGACAGGCACTGGCCTTTATCTCTTTTTTTGCATTCCCTACAGTGCCTAGCACATAGTAGGTTTTTTTAATCTTAAATTTATTTCACAGAGCAATATTATCTTAATAAATATTCACTGATTAAGATTACATTTTTAAGGTAAGTAAATATGTCACCTTCAGGGGTGCTCATGCATGGAGTAGTAGCCCCCTTTGTATTTGAGTTTGACTCACACACTGTCCTAGTCACCATGACATTTAGAATTCTATGGGAATGAAGGAGACCAGTGAAATTAATAAGATTTTAGGTTTTTCTGAGAAGTCTGGTATTAAAGTTTGGTACTTTGTAGGAAGGGAAAGTTGAGTTATAGAGACATTCAGGGCTTTCTTAGGGAGACATAGCTACTTTGTGACAAAGTCAGGACCAGTTATGGATGTTTTTTAAGGTCATTCAAAAATTGGAAGAAACTTTCCAAACCATTTTACAGAGGAAGAAACTGAGACCTAGAGAGATCAAGTGACTTGCTCTGTGTCATACAAGGCAGCTACCCAGCACAATGATAAGAGTCAGGAAGGTGTAAGTTCAAATACATATTGGCTATGTGACCACAGCAAGTCATTTAACCTATGGTCACCTCAGTATCTTCATCTGTAAAATGGGAGTAGAATCTCCTTCACTAGATTATGGTGAGGACCAAAAGATATCATACATGTAAAATGCTGTACAAATCTTAAAGCACTATATAAATGGGGTTATTATTGGCAGAACATGATGTGTTGCTACCATAATTCCTTCTCTTTCCTGGCCTTCTTCCCCCCCAGCCCTGCCATTTTTTAATTATCAAGGAAGATTAGAATTCTAGTCCTAACTCTGACCCTGTGATCTTATATATGTCTCTTTCTGGGCCCTATTTTCCTCATCAGTAAAATAAGAAGGATTAGACCAAATGAGATCAAAGATATCTTACATTATAAAACCTTCTATGATCTATTTTGTAAGACAGTCTCAGCGTTGTACTATTTTGTGTAAAAACAGAAGATTTCATTTCATCGATGATATTGACTGGAGAAGAATCACTGCTTCCTTCATTCAATGGCTCTGTTGAGACCTAGAAAGACATTACCAAAAGAACAACCCCAGATAACCCCAGCAGGGTACTTCTAATGACTTTGCTGTTGTCATGCCAACGTTGGAGGAACACTTTCACAGTTAATCAACATGGTGATGCTGCACAGATCCATTTGTGCTCTGAATCTTGAATGATGAAACCTCCACCATTTAGTGGCATGAACCCAATTTGGCCCAGCTCCATAGTTCCCAGAAAAAAACTGATTTGTTGGAAAAAATGAGCAAAGAGTGAAAGCAAAGAGTAATATCTATGTCATATAACTGGTTGTTTTATAAGGCCTCTAATAAGTCTGGATGAAGAGAGGTGAGGCAAATCTCTGTATTTCCCCAAAGTAATTCAGCAGGACTGATACTTTTATTTAAAACGGACCTATGTGTTGAAAAATGAGAAGCCTAGCAGAATTTATTGTATGGCAAAAATCCTTTCCCAGGTATCCTTAGTAACTTCCTCTAGCCTTTTAACCTAGGTATGATAAAGGACAATAGCCTCATAAATAAGATTGTTATTCCCAAATTTCTTAAATACAGTTAAGGGCAGCTGGGTAGTATAATGAAGTACCAGACATGGAGTCAGGAAGACTCATCTTCTTGAGTTTAAATCTGGCCTCAGAGGCATAACAGCTATGTGACCCTGGGCAAGTCGCTTAACCCTATTTGCCTTAGCTTTCTCATCTATAAAATGAGTTGGAGAAGGAAATGACAAACCACTCCAGTATCTTTGTCAAGAAAACCCCCAAACAGGGTCACAAAGAATCAGATATGACCAAAATGACTGACAATTCCTAAATTTCTTAAATACAATTAAGGTAAAAGTAGACCATTGTCAAAGAAGAGACATAGTAGCCAAAAGTATAAAGGTGTTTTCAAATCCCACAGGTAGTAAATTTTAGAGCTGGGATTTGAACTTGAAATCTAATGTTCTTTCTATTGAGCTGTGCTGCCTCTGACTCTAAATACAGGACCCCCTTTCTCCTATATCAGAGAGGGCAAACATACTTCCACATGTGCCCCACAACAATCTCTACTGCAGCTTCTGCCTGGATTGAAATTGTAACATTTAATGTTAGAACCATTTTAAAATCAAATAAGCTATATCATTTGTTTAAATATTTTTACTTTTTGGGGCCTATGACCACGTGTTTTATCAATAAAGTCGACATAATTTAGTTAGAAAGAGCACTGGATTTGGGGTGAAAAAAGTTGCTTAATCTCTGGGCCTCATTTTTTTATTTGTAATATAAGAAGGTTAAGCTAATGTGCCTTCCAGCTTTAAATCTATGATTCCACATGAGGACAATGGTGTGACTTTTCCCTAAGAAAAAAATCCTTTGAAAAAAGAAAAATAAAGGAAAAGTCTTCTAAACCATTACAAAGTCAATAGAAAGGTATAAGGTGTCATCACAATAGAGGAAGTTGTAGAGTTTCTTTATTCACTAACAATAACAAGACCTCTGTTGTTTGGTACATCACTGTTCTGGGAGTATTCTTGTTCTGGGATTATAAGTGGTTGGTAGGTCAGTATCACCTGCCATACAGTCAAGCACAGCAGTCAGGGGTGGGGAGCCTATGACCTGTAGCCTCGAGGCTGCAGGTTTCCCACCCCTACAGGTGGCTCCTACACCATAAAGTGAAGCATCAGTGGTAAAATTAACAGACAAACAACAAAACTCAGTGATTCATGTTTATCACATTATACAAAGACTTAGAAGCCAATTTTTACTTGATATTCCAGCAGATATCATCATGGCAAGAACTTTAATATCACAGAATACCCTTTCCAGTAGTCAATGAAGAGTTCCAATGATGGGTATCTTCTGATGAAGAGAAACATGGCGAGGCAGCATGGTGTAATGGGAAGGGTCACTCAGGAGTCAAAGGCCCTTGGTTCATATCCCACCTTTGATACTTATTGCCAATGTGATCTTGGGCAAGTTACTTAACCACGCTGGGCTTTGGTTTCCTCCTCTGTGAAATGAGGAGGCTGGACTAGATGGCCCCTGAGGTCCCATTGAGCTCTAGAGAAATGATCCAATGATCTTATGAGGTAGAAATTGAATGGTCCTAGTTCTACTCTTATTAAGGAAAGGGAGGGTTGTAAATTTCTCTACCTCAAAGAAGTTTTTGAACTGTCTTAACTCCCCTAATATAAGATGATAGTCTTCCCTCAATAGTACACATAGACCTTATGACAGGACCCTAATTTCCAGGAAACAAACAAAGCAACTCTGTCCTACACCAATGACCAAAGGCCGTGGGCAAGAAACATTGGGCTCATACAATAAGAGAAAGAACAGGTCACCCACAGCTGCAGGGATCCCATTCTTCAATTCCTGGGGCATTGTTGAACAACTGAGGTGACCATGTGTACATAGAGGTGATAATCAGTAATGGACAGCAACAATCTTCTGATTTATTCTGGACTGACAAGCAGATCTGAAGGTTCCTACTCAAGACTGGAACAAAACAAGGTACCCATAAACCATGTAACACTTCAGAGAAGTTTATTTAACAATGACATAGAAAAGATCTTCAGTGATTTTTTTTAAATTAGCTTTTTTTCTTTTTTTTCCTTTTTTGTATTTTTTCTTTTTTAATTTATTTATTTTCTTGTTTACATCATTCATTTCCATGAGATTTTGAGCTATAAATTTTCT
>JAQQSW010022979.1:0-10360 GCA_028646575.1 Pseudocheirus occidentalis
ATACAAAGAAGGTAAGAATACTGGATAAGAACCCACTTTTACTCTTTTAATGTAACATGAGATTTTTGACTGTTGCACCATTTAGTTGGGAACTGTATTTCATGGTTTCATGGTACCATTGTAATCAAGCATTGGCAGCTAGGGTGGCCCAATGGCTGGAGTACTAGACCTGGAATCAGGAAAACTTGAGTTTTCTAACTTCAGATACTTACTAGCTGTGTGATCCTGGGAAAACTGCTTAACTTCTGTTTGCCTTGGTTTCCTTATCTGTAAAATGGGAATAGTCATAATAATAACACTTACTTTCCAGAATTATTGTGAGAAGCAAATGAGATATTATTTGTAAAGCACGTGGCAAGCCTTAAAACACAATATAATTATTATTTATATTATCATTATCATTATCATTAGTGTATAGAGAGATGAGATTGGTCCAAGTGTAAGGAAAGGAAGGTCAATTTTTATACCTTTTTGAAAACCTGGCCTATGGAACAAATTGTAGAATCATCTTTAATTAAGTGATTTAATGGAAGAATGAAAATTATGTTTCTGATGCAACACTGAATTCCTAATTCCTTGTTCTCACATCTATATATGAAAGATTCATGAATTAGCCCAGAACGGAAATGTGTGACATTCAAGGCCTTTTAATCTAATCTTTCTGAAAGAGGTGCTCTCCAAGGTGGATGCCATATGTTGCCATGAAATCCATTACAGCACGTGAGGATGGAACATTTGGAGCTGATTTCCATGCAAGAGAAATGCCAAGTATCCTAGTTTGCCAGCTATGGGACATTAGAACTAGAAGGAGCTTTAGAAATCATCTAGTCAACTGATGCATTTTTATGAATAATGAAACTAATATGTATAAGTGGGAAATGACTTGTCCAAGTTTATAGACAATAGAAGGAGGGGCAGAAGATCACATATCTACATATTTGACCCAGACAGCCTACCAGTAGACATATTTTGCAAGGAAGACAAAGGATAGAAAGATCCCACTAATCTAAATATTTATAGCTATACATTTTTGTTGTTTGAAAGCATAAGAAATAAAGTTGATGCCAATTGATTAGGCAACAGTTAAAAAAGAATCTTGGTAAATGAATACAAATAATAAATATAGATTAATGTATTAAAATACAAATTTGGATGTTCCAAATTTATAAACAGCAATAAATTTGAAGAATATAGAGAAACATGAGAAAAATTGATATGAACTGATGCAAATTGAAATAACATGAATTAAGAAAACAACATTCACAACAATGGCTACACTAAGATAAATAGAAAGGATAATGAAAACATAATAAAACAAAACTAAATGCTATTTATAAAGATTCAGCATCATCCTGAAGTACAGATATGGGAATGAAATTTCCTCTTTTCTTTGAAGAGAAGAGGGTTTATGGATGTGAAAGACTCCATATAATGGCTCATGCAGTTGACATACTGGCTTGCTTTTTTTTTAAGACTGAACCCCACCCTTTCTTCTTTTAATATAATTTTGTCATAGAAGTGGCTCTGTGGGATAAAGGGGGCACACAGATTTTGGAAAATGAAAATGCTACAAAGACAAATGATCGTTAGAATTTGAACTCAGGTTTTCTGACTTAGAAGGTTATGCTACCTTTCTTAATTTTTCATATTCATACAGAATTCCAAACTATTAGTATCAATTATCATTATTTATGTTGCATAGATGATATTTATAGGAAAATACCGCAAAGATGATAAAGATGATAATTTTATGCACTAGGTATAAAGATTGCTAGATATCTTGTTTTCCTCATTTTCACTAAACAATCAACTATATTTCCATATTTGTTCTACCATTCTTGCAAACATCAATAGGATCCAGATAGCTGTATGCAGGGGTAGGTATAAGTAATGCTGTCTTCTTTTGAAAACATAACTAATACTGATGAAGACGAGTCCTGGAATTATACCATCCATAACTTCTATTATTATCCTTCTATTGAATAACTTCATAATGACTTCTTTTTGTTTATATCCAAGACTTTCTCTGACTCTTTTTTTAACATTACAAAATTGAAAGGACTTACTTAAGTATCCAGTAATATAAATATTTGTTTTGCCCCCTATATGCTATGTCTAATGTGGAATCAATAAGTGTTAGAGCTGTTTGAGCTGAGGCAATGCCATGGGTAATCACAAAGTCACAGAGAGTTGGTAAGGGATAATTATGCATTTGATGAGTCCTATGAATTTAGAAGCAATATTTCTAAAACCACTCCTTTCCATGCCTTGTATTATCTCTTTTCACACTGCCAAACATACTTTTATTCAATTTTTTCATTTCAGTTCCCACTCCGTTGTGGACTTCTAACCGTATGTGAAATATATGAGTCCCATCCAACAAAGTTTGATTTACAGTTGAATGTCAAGCTGCTGATGTCAAATGCTGCATCATTTCCTCAGAACTGTAACCAGCCCAACCTATTTAATTATCAGGGACCCCTAGTTCTTCGTTGTATCCTCTTCCCTTACAAAAATGCCCTAATAGATCAACATCTTGAAATTTTGTTGTGATAAAAACATACCAGAGTTATGGCTTATGCCTCTTCCACTCTAATTACAATTTAAGACCAATTTAAAACCAATTAAGTTCTTGTTTTTTTCCCCAGTCTACCATTAATAGGCTCTAAATTTTAAGAATACAAGAAGCTGTGGAACATCAATCTACAGTCACAATACTTTCAGTAAAGTTGTCATGAAATTACAGAAGGATAACAAAATGATTGTATGTAATTAGAAGCAGGAGAAAAATAGGATCCAGTTCAAAATGTCAATCAACAAGTAATTAATCTTAATGTAGGTAAATGGAAAAAGTGGTTTAAGAGCCATCTTATAGAAAAAGTATTCCTAAAAGGAATATAAATGTTCACATAGAAATCGGAAAGCCTTTTAATTAATTTGATCAAGTTTATATTTACGAAATTTACCTGAAAATAGAATGGTTTCCTTAAGTCCATTTTCAACCAAGGCAGAGATCTGATCTTATCTTTCCTCTCCTCTCCTCTCCTCTCCTCTCCTCTCCTCTCCTCCCCTCTCCTCTCCTCTCCTCTCCTCTCCTCTCCTTTCCTCTCCTCTCTTCTCCTCTCCTCTCCTCTCCTCCTCTCCTCTCACCTCTTCTTTTTTCTCTTTCTTTCTTTCTCTCTTTTTTCAAGTAATTCAGGACAGGACAATAAAATGGGTAAGGCAGTTTATATTTTAGTGGAGACTATAATAACCCTCAACTGCTTTTGAGCCAATATGCATGGATAAGTATCAAAGAGTTTCTGTAATATTGAACTCTGCATTGAATCTTCTATCATAAAGAAAAGAGGAAAAACACTAAGGATGTGTTCAGTACTGGATAATGTTAAAAAAAAGATCAGGAACAGAAAAAAGGATCTGAAAAATAACTATTTCTATTTGATGCAAGGACATGAGAATGATAATATTTTGCTATTAAATATACATCAATAGTGAGTGAAAATATTAACATTCCAACCCAGGAAAACATAATAAAGAAATAAGCTAAGCTGACAGCTGCACCTCCAGGCGGTGTTGTCAACAGCTCCTTCATTCAACAGCACACCTGCACATTTCTAAATTGGCCCCCAAACACGTGGAGGTGATGGGAGCTTTGGAGATGGATAACCTCACATACCAAAATGTATGTTTCTTGGGGGCAGGGAATTTTTCACTTTTATCTTTTAACTTCCAGAGTCTAGTACAGTGACTGGTGAGAGAGACAGAGGAAAAAGATAGAGGGAGGGAAGGATGGAGAGGGGGAGTGGGAGAGGGAGAGGGAGGAGAGAGATGGAGAGAGAGAGAATGAGAGGGAGAATAAGGGGGAAAAGTAAGACCAGGAGTCCAAGACAACCAAGGCTTGAAGGAAATCTCAAGTCAGACTCTCATATAAAGAGTGGAGAGGAAGGCCTACATTTTTAAGTGAGAAGAGGAAATAGACCTGTGTGGGCAATATAGATGACCATACACATGACTTCCGTTTCCCACCAGAAAAAAAAAATCTCTCCCTTGACCGCTCACTGAAGTCTGATATTTGGTGTTATAGCATCACTACTTTAGTTCATGACTTTGTTTCCTTCTAAAAAATTGCAAATTTCATTATGTACTTGTTTTACCCTCTGTGGAGACAGAATTATGCCTTGTTATTTTATTTTTTGAAAGAACTTGACAGTATGGGGGCAGAATTTGGAGGGTGCGCTCCACATTAGCAGACATTTTGATTTTGTTTAAAATGGGAACTTTCAATGTGTATTCAGGTGGTTCTCCTAACAGAATAGGAGAACTATAAGCTGTTACCAAAGTCTGGTTTGCCTAATTTATGAAACTATGAGGAAGTCTCAGCATGTTGCTTTCAAACTCGTCAAATGACTAGACCTAGCATCATTGATGTTAACCTGAAACAAGATCTCTGATACACCTGGGCTCAGTAGTTAAACAGCTATCTATAATAATTTTTCTTTTTTTTCTTTTTCTTTTTTTTTTGCTTTTTGGAGGGCAGTTGGGGTTAAGTGACTTGCCCAAGGTCACACGGCTAGTTTTTGTGTTAAGTGTCTGAGGCCGAATTTGAACTCAGTTCCTCCTGCCTCCAGAGCTGGTGCTCTATTCACTGCGCCACCTAGCCACCCTTATAATAATTTTTCTCACTGCCTTGGATAAAGACACAGACTGCATGATTATCAAAAGTGATAGAGTTGTCATCAAGTTGATAGTAAGAGCTAAATTATTAAGCAACAGATTCAGGATCAAAAATAATCTTGAAGGGGCGACTGGTAGTACCAGTGAATAGAGCACTGGCCCTGAAGTCAGGAAGACCCGAGTTTAAATCTGGCCTTAGATTCTTGACGCACTTACCATGTGACCTTGGGCCAATCACTTAATCCCAATTGCCATCCAAAAAATCCAAAAACTAAACAAACAAAATAATAATCATAAGAAACTCTAAGAATGGACCAATTCTGATAAGAAGAAACATAACAGGCATAAATCTTACACTTGGATTAAAAGAATCAACTCCATAAATGTAAGACTTATGTGTAGACAACAATTTATCTGAAGAAGAGACTGAAGAGCATTTGTCAACTGTAAGCTTAATGTGAATCTACAATTTGCTATGGGAGCAAAAGCAAAAGGCATTCAGATCTTAAGCTACTCTAATTCATGCATCGTATACAGCTGGAGATAAATAAGTGTGTTACACTCTGTCCTGATCAGACAACTATCTTAAGCATTGTACTTCATTCCAGGAGATGCATTTTAGGGACATGATGATAAACCATAGAATTGTCAGAGGTGGGCAATCTGATTGGTTAAAGGCCTCCATATGATGATGCAATTGAGCAGCACCTGAAGGAATGAAGTTCATTAGACTGGAGAAGGGAAGACTAAGCAAAGATATGATCCTATATTAAACCATTTTATGGTCCATCTAATGGAAGGGTTACGTTTTATCGTCTTGGCCACAGAGGGTAAAGATAATCAATCAATAAATCAACATTCATTAAGACTCTGCTGTGTGCCAGGCACTTTACTAAGCACTGGAGGCAAAGGACAGTTCCCATGGCATTTACAAAGAAACAAATATAATCCTGATAGAAGAAAACCCTTCTAAAAATCAGAAAAATTAAAAAATGGAATGATTGCCTCCAGAAGTTCTCCCTCCATGGAGGTCTTGATACAGGAGCAGGGTGACTATTTTTTGAATGGGGAACACTCTAGGGCATTTCTGTTTCTGTTGGAGTAGATGGTTTTGAAATATAAAGGTACCACTCTAAGATCTGAGAATTCTGTGAATTACAGCTTAAGTCTGGAAGCTCATCTACAAATATCCAAATATACAACAAGGCTTCAGAAACTGTAACATAATGAAGATTTAATTTGAATTCATTAGCTCTTCCCTAGCATCCTTGCTAATTACTGTGTACTCTGTGTATCTGTGCCAATGGCAGAACTATCTCTGGAAGGCTCCTGTGAATGTTGATCACTTTCAGGTTTGTCTTGGGTCATGAGAGAACCCAAGTTGTTAATTATGAATAAATCCCCAGTCTGGAGCTTGGAATGCTATTCAATCAAAATAAAATTCTTTCAAATACAAAGATTTAAGCTAGGCTTTTATTTCCACTCTCTGGCAAATGGTAAGATCAGGAGAGGGATAGAGGCTGACAATCACAAAGGAAAAGAAGGATAGAAGTGTAGAAATAAAGAGAAAAAAGGGGAGAGAAGAGAAGGGAGAAGGGAGCAAGAGGAATATGGCTATAGATGTCAGGCTGGATTTGGGAAAAGGCAGAGTTATCAAGAAAGGAAAGGTTAGGGAAGAGGAGAATAGAAGCATTTACATAGTACCTACTCCATCCCAGGCACTGTGCTTAGCAATGTGAAAATATTATTTCATTTGATCCTTACAACAACCCTACACAACAGATATTGTTTTATCCCAATTTCACAATTAAGGAAACTGAGGCAAACAAGTTAATTGATTTTCCCAGGATCATGCAACTAATAAGTATTGGAAGCTGAATTTGATCTCAAGTTTCTCTGACTCCAGGCCTAGTGTTTTGTCCATTGCACCATCTAGCTGCCTAAAGAAGAGTAAAAGCAGGAGAAAAGAGAGTAATAAAGATGAATTAGATCACCAATTATAGCATTAACTATGGACAACCTAACTTCACTCATTATTTCCATTAAAGACATTGTCCTCTCCCCCACCCATTAGCCTTCATATAACTTCATTAAGGGAAACATCAGAATTCCAATATCAAACTGCAGTAGCATCAAGCTAATAAGAATATACTGAAAATCAGATTAATGAAAACCAAATTAATGAAATTCAAGGAATCATAGTTTCACAGAAGTAAACAGCAAAGAATTATAAAGAAAGTCATCAGTTAATTCATCTTCATTTTATAGATTAGACAGTGAAGGTAAGAACATTCAAGAGACTTTCTTGATGGCTCCAAAATAGCAAGGTTCCAGATTTGAACTCGGGTCTTCTTTCTTTGAGTCCAGTACTCTTAGAATCGATCTGGATGTGAAGAATCTTACTAGCCCTTTACTCTAAGCTTTGGACTACTAATTGTGTGGCCTTGGGGACAAACAGTCATTTCTTTGGGTGTTGGCTTCTCATTTGTGGGGTGGTGTGGCTAATGTCTGAATTCACTTCCAGTCATAGTTGGTAGCTTATGTATATTATATCTACATTGCTACTGATATTTCTGTCATTTGGGGGGATACAGAGAGGACCTGAATTTTCATCAGTACAGGAAACTTCCAGTACTAGAATTCCCCCAACAATGGACATTGATAGCTCTTCTTTTATAGAGTGTCAGAAAGTTGCCTAGAACCCAGAATGACTAGGTTATTGGTACATTATCCTTTCTACTTTACGTCAGAAACAGGACTTCAATTCTGTTCTTTCTGACTCTATGGACAATCTTCTATCCATCGCATTTACTATCCTCTATCCACAACTCCATAACGGACATTTTGCTGTTGTTGTCATTGTTGAGTTATTTGAGTCATGGCTAACTCTTTGTGACCCATTGGCAGTTTTCTTAGCTAGAGTACTGAAATGGTTTTCCATTTCCTTCTCCAGCTCATATTACAGATGAGGAAACTGAGACAAACAGGGTTAAGTGACTTACCCAAGGTGACACAGCTATTATGTGCCAGAGGTCAGATTTGAACTCAGGAAGATAAGTCTTCTGACCCCAGGTTTGGTGTTCTATCCTCTGTCAACTATCCACTATCAACATATTATTGAACAAAAATCCTTCATGAGCAATTAAAGTAACATGTTATCAAGGAAACCACAGGTATGGGTTGCTTTTCAAAGATGTTAAGTACTCACCCTTACTGAATCAATCACTCAGCAAATATTTAATGAACACCTACTATATTCCAGGTACTAAGTACTAATACTAAGAACTGGGTTTACAAAAGCAGAAATGAAATAATCCCTGTCCACAAAACACTTAAATTATAACAGGGGAGATAGAAAGGAAGTATGTATGATATATGAGTCTTTGACATAGATCAGATACTCTTACACGTAGCTGTGTTTAGGAGGATGGGGAACAGGAAAGGTGTCCTACATTGGGCAGCTGAGTTAAGTTTTAAAAGAAACCAGGGATTCCAGGAGGTGGAAGGAAGAGGGACAGGATTCTGGACATGAGCAAAACTATGAATTAGGGAGATGGAACATAGGGGTTTGATAAAAAGGTTTACAAAGTGCTTTACTCACAATAAACCTGGAAGTTCAGGAATGCTCACATAAATATCCCTCTTTTTCAGATGTTCAAACTGATACCCAAAGTTAGAATGATCATAATACTATAAAATATTGGGACTTAAAACCCAGGTCTCTCTTGGTGCCAAACCCAACTCCAATTCTCCTTCTACAGCACCAGATAAGTGTGACTCTTCTGACACATCAAAACTATTATGAAAAGTTCCTTTGTATGGGGAAATTAGGAATGTTGCGGTGATCATATAAGTATAAATTATTTCCACCTGGAATATTCCTTATAGACTGAGGCTTTGATGAGTTAATTGCAATCCCCTTTTCTTCTTGCACCTATTTTGCTAGAAGTCTTTATTAGTACCAGGGTTGCTCCAACTTGCACAAAGTCTGTCTATGTTGGAGAGAAATAATCTCTATTGATTCCATCAAAATTGAGAATCTTATTAGAAAAAGCATCGATTAGAGTTTTCATGTCAAATTTGTAGCCTTCAAAATCGCAGAGTTCCTTGGCATTAGTATCAGCTATCAGGATGCTGATAGTAAACACCCCCTAATAGAGGCACCTAATTATCCCACCTTGATCTCCTTAAGGAACAATAAAGCCTAAGATAAACAAATAAGATAGAAATTTTATCTGCCAAGCTCCACAACAAATATTATATATGTTTGGTTAATTTTACTTTTTTTAAATTGATAAAAGTATGGATATTATGTATATATGAGGAATTGTGTTTAACTGTATAAGCATATGCACATTATAATAGTTGGTGGCCTGAAAGAAGCATTCCCTGCACACTGTCCCCATATTTATAAATACATAGACACATACAAACACAAACACACACACACATTTCAATGGATCTTTTACCCAACAGATGTGTCATTTTCCCAGTGATTGAGATATAAATCCATCCATACCTCCCAATTTTGTGTGACTCACCCATATTCTCCAATGAATTTTCTCCAGGAAGGTCATCCCATCATGTGGGAAACTTTGTTCGTGCTTTTTTGGCATCATAAGGATGCCAATAAACCATGAATGGATGTCTAGTAATTCTTGTTCATGTTTGCCACCTCTTGCCCATCTTTTTATTGTTTACACAGTGACTTGATGTCATCTGTTTTACCTCAAGGTGTATTTCTAAACATGAATAACATATGTGTATGTATACATGTGTGCATTTATACATATATAATATAAAGGTATATATTTAGCACATACATGCATAGATCAAAGGTAAATATAAAGAGAAAAGGAGACAGAGAGAGAGAGAGAGACAGAGAGAGAGAGAGAGAGAGAGAGAGAGAGAGAGAGAGAGAGAGAGAGAGAGAGAGAGAGAGGCAAGTAGGCAGGCAAGTGTTGGGTTGATCTTAGAATCAGTAGGAGTTAAGTTTAAGAACATCATATAATACATACTGACTCAAAGACCCTGGAAAAATCTCAAAATCCTAGGTAATGACCTTGAATCTTATAATCTCATCTTAACCTTGACCCTCTGACATAATTTACTTCAGAGAAGTTGCTAATCTACATGATAGGGAGATTTCCCTTATTTGGAGTTCCCTATACCAATAAAATCACAGATCTATATATTAGATATCTACTTAACTGGCTTTTTCTCTCTTCTCCTCATCTTCTTCAATTCCCCCCATATATAGATACTTATATCTTTCCATAGATATAGATGTCTAACTATTGATATAGATAACATTGTATCCATATCACAATATAGAGATTTATACATAAATACATCTATAAATTCATACATATGCCTATACATACATATGTATATCTATTTATACATGTATGCACAGATATACAAATATGCAAATATATGAATAAATATATAACTAAAATATTGATGTGCATATGTAACATATATATGATGTGCTTATAACAGAAGTAAACAGATCAGATTCACACAAGATAGGCAGGAATGAATGTTTCTGGTCTCCATCACTGGAGGCAATAACAGCTAGCTAGGGGATAAATAGCTCCATCATTATATCTATCTATCTACCTACCTACCTTCTATCTACCTTAACATAATTCAATATGCTGACATATATTATTGTAAATAACAA
>JAQQSW010022980.1:0-10360 GCA_028646575.1 Pseudocheirus occidentalis
CAAGACGGGGAGAAAATGTGTAATTCAAAAATGTAATGAAAATGAATAATGTAAACAAGAAAACAAATAAAAAATAAATTTAAAAAAAAGTTGCCTAGATCAGAGATGTCAAATACATGGCCCACAACACTCTCAAATGCTGCTCAAATGAGCAACTAAAATATTATTAGAAAATACTTAGCAAAAATAAATGAAATACAATAAAACAGAGATAATATTCCATTTTAAAATTAAATTAATATATGACTTGTAGGGATCTTTATCTGTGATATGTCTCCATTTGAATTTGGCCCAACTTGTCCACAGTATGGATTTTCCCAAAGTCACACTGTCACAATATATCACAAACATATCTTGAACCCAGGTCTTCTTTGTTCTGAGGCCAGTTGTCTATGCTTCGTTGTGCTTGGATTATTTGCTGTCAGTAATTGTGTGTGTGTGTGTGTGTGTGTGTAGGTGGCATGTAAGTGGTACATTAGATAGAATTTCACTCCTAAAGTTAGGAAGACTATGCTTCCTGAATTCAAATCTGACCTTAGAGACTTGCTAGCTAGACCCTGGACAACTTATTTAACCATGTTTGCCTCAGTTTCCTCATCTGTAAAATGAGATAGAAAAGGAAATGATAAACTCCTCTAGGATCTTTACCAAGAAAACCTCAAATGGGGTCCTGAAGTGTCAGAAACAACTGAAATGCCCGAATAAAAACTTATGTGCATGTTTAGAATGAATTAATCTAGTCATTTTATTTTCAACTGGATATAAATTTGAAAATCCATGTTGCTGTGACTTTTCCTTCTTAATTCAATGTAACATATTTTGACTATTTTTAAAATATCATTTGCCAGGTCTTTATCATAAAATTTTGCACCATTTTGATTTCTTTTCACTTGAAATTTTCTATTATATGTTTAAGCGTGTAAAGTCTAGAAGCTATGATGATGGAACACATACACAATATGCCTGGTTAAGTGTAAAGTAGAAATCAATTTCTCTTCCTCTCCCAATAGAATCGTAAACATATCAATTACACCATGATGTTAACTTACTCCCGTTCTCTCACATAACACTGAATTAACATAATTATTTAGTTTTACAGACTAGGACCCTATTGGAAGGATGGACATTAAATACTGTCTAATTCATATTAATTTACCATTGAAGAAACTAAAACTCACAGAGCTCAGCCTGACTTGCTAGAGATCAGTCAGTAAAAGCCCTAAGAAGAAATGATTTGATAATCTGTCCAGAATTATGACCACTGTACCAAATGACTTGTTATTAATGGTCATTTTTTTCCTTTAATATTCATCTGAACTTAAAGTTTTGTTGAGTTTAAATGAATTTACTGGAAAGTTGATCAATTCCTTGGATAAACAAACTGCTCAGTCTGAATATAACCATCAATTTAATCGAATTAAACTGTGGTCATTGAGTTAAAACTATATAGACATAGATATATGTTTAGAGATGTGATTATGTAGGATAGAAATTTGAGAAAATTAAAAAATGCTGTGCTGTTAAGACTGGCAATTTTTCATGAAGATGAATCCCAAGTAATTTGCCAACATGGTACTGTGGTTTTATATTTGTATTTTTTGCTATATAGGGCTCAATGGTTGTACTTTTTATTTTCAATGTTCATGTATGGCTGCAGGTTTAACTACAACAGCAAAGACTAAGACTAGAAATTGTCTTGGCATACTTCAAGCAATTTAAAACTTTATTGATGGAACTCCATGGAAAACTATGTGCTAAACAAACTACCAAGACTTGTAGAAAACTCGAACCCAATTAAAACTTGAAAAAGCAGATGCACTCATAGGATCTGTAAAAGTATAGCCAGTAGTGTGGAGTGTGAAACCTTTCAAGGTATTATTGAACTTCTAAGGGGAATAAAAGCTAATGCTCATTTTTTTCCAAGTCTTTCACTAGGTGAAATGATATTTGAATTTGTTTTATGCATAGTGATTTCCCAACAATTTGGGAAATGTGAGTCATTGGCATCATTTTTTAGGAATTTGATTTTTGAGGCTTAAGTACTATTGAGATAGTCAGCTATTGAAATTGTCTAGGAAGAAAATTGACACAGTAGATCAATTTCTCAAGTACTTTGTAAAAGCAGCAGACAAATGTGAATTTCACTTGACACAGAATGTAGGACCACTAAATCAAAGACATGTCAACACACTACATCTTGAAAGAAAAAATATATATATAGAGAGAGAGAGAGAGAAAGAGAGAGAGAGAGAGATTTTAACTTAGAGAGGATGAAATGAGCACATTGCCCCATTTAAGCACTGATCACTCAAAATTGAGTTCAGCAAAGGACTCATACAAGAGGTTTCCAAAGTCTACTCTGAATTGGGTCTGGAACATAACCAAAAGATTTAGCTACTGTTTTATGGAGATCTCAACATGGGATTCTGACACCATGAAAGAGTCAATATGTAAACTATTCAACACATCACCCAAATCTTTGAGAAATTAATAAATTGATAGATTCTCAAAAATTATCTCTTATCTGTTATCTCTTGAGCATAAGGTGACATTGGGTAGTTGCCCATTTGAAATGCATCTTATTTTTAGTACTGGAGATTTGATAGAGAGCTTTCTAATATATGCACCACTATTAATTATTATAATGAATGCAAGCATATTATATGTATGTATACATATAAATTATATGTGTGTATATATTTTATATATGATATATTCTTTGTCTCTATCAGTTGCTCTCTCTATTCCTCTGTGTCTCTGTTTTTGTGTCTCCATCCTTCCCTCTTTTCCTCCCTTTGTTTCCTACTCCCCTCTCTAGTTTTTTTTTCCTTCTCCCCTGAGAAAGAAGAAACAAAATATGGTCTTTGATTTAAGATGAAGAATAAAGATCTTTTTTTTTTTTTTTTTGCTTTTTGGAGGGCAGTTGGGGTTAAGTGACTTGCCCAAGGTCACACGGCTAGTTTTTTGTGTTTAGTGTCTGAGGCCGGATTTGAACTCAGATACTTCTGACTCCAGGGCTGGTTGGTGCTCTATTCACTGCGCCACCTAGCCGCCCCAAGAATAAAGATCTTAATATGTAAGACAAACATATAGTAAAATGCCAAAATCTGTCATATCTAAGTAATAGAATGTCTAAATTAATGAAATGTTAGGGTAGATTTTTTAAAAATCACACACATTATACATAGATTACCTATTTTCAAGAATTAAAACTTAATAAAATATACAAGGCATTAAATCTCTGCAGAATGGAAGTTCATCTTTATATCTCAGAATCTTAAATTTCCTGAGGTCAACATCATGGACACTGACTCTCGTTTAACTATGAAGTATCAACGTTCTAGTTAATAGACCTTCAGGAGATAAAATGTTGGAATAATTAGTTTGAGTTTATTTTTTTTCCTTCAAGAAGTATATGTAACATGAATTCTGAGGATTTGGTTTTCTTATAGTATCTGACAGGAGAGCTGTAACACCATACCAACATGAATCTATTATATAATGCTTTCAAGACACTGGATATGAAGTTTGAAATTTGATATAAAGATATATACATACATGTCAAAACATACATGTATGTATACATTTAAGCTGATTAAATATAAATCTGGAAATACATATATTGAAATATATACATATATGTACATATATTTTAATTCATTAAATTATGAGTGTGTATTTTCCCCAAAGTTATTAAGTTTCAACACATAAGTTTTCATGGTCCCTTTGAATGTTTTTTAGGGTTCATCTAATTTCTAATCTCTCATCCTAGCTCCTAAGCAGTCCTTACTTTCATTATGCATTTTACATGTAAACCAGTTGCAAACTCTATTCTGACACTGTTTCAGAGTTAGGTGACTTCTACAATTCGAGTCCATAACATTCACATGATGTCAGAATTCTCAGCAGAGGTGATCACCACTATTTACTTTTTGCTACTGTAGCCAAAAAGTTGCAGATAATAATAGGGAAAAACACATGCTTCTTCTTTGTCAAAGGGGGATGTGCTTTGAAATTGACCAACAGAAAATGTTAACTTGATGTCTTTTAGAAAACTACATTTAGAATTTGACAGTAAGTTTATATTTAAAACTAATTTTCAAGGCTACTTGTGACTTTTTCTGGGTTTCTTTAATTTTAATACACTTTGAATGTTGAATGAATTGATTTCTCTACTCTTATCTCCTTTATTCTCTGCTCCCATATCTTTTTGGACACCAAATCTCATCATTTCTCCCTTCACATCTCTCCTATCCATCTTTTTTCTCCCTACTCACATAGTCATGACCCGTAGACTCCCATAACCCCTTGGCTGGACTAATACTCCCTACTTTGTCTCTCCCCACTCACATCTGTCCTCTACTCAGTTTCCAAAGGGATTTTCCTAAGTATATCACTCTCCTATTCAATAAATTACAATGGCTGCTTATTATCTATAGGATCAAATATAAAATCTTTTCTTTGACATTTAAAATGCTTCATAATCTAGTTCCAACCCACCTTTCCAAATGCATTAGACATTCTTTTTTCTTACAACCTATGGTCCAATTAGATATTTCTTTATTACACACACATATACACACACACATATGTACATATGCCATTCCTTCTCTGTAGCTTTGAATAGGATATTCTTCAAAACCTAGAATAAAACACTTCACTCTATGTCCTATAAGCTCTAATTTCCTTCAAAGCTCAAATAAAACATTACATTATACACGAAATCTCTTCTGATACTCCCAGTTGTTAATGCCTTGCCCCACCTCCAATTATTTTGTATCTACCTACCTATGGATAGATTTTAAACTTTTTGAGGGCAAGGACTACTTTGTTTTTGTGTTCTAATGCTTAACCCAGTTCCCAGCATGTAGTAGGTGTTTAATAAATGCTTATTTATTTCATTGCATGTCACATAAAAATAAAATGCAGGAAAAAAAGTCCAACCTCACTCCTAAAAGAACTGCAGAGAGACAGCAATGGGATTGACTTTCTTAATTGATCAGGAATAACTCTCTGTAATTTTCCCCATCATCTAAGAAGGTTGAATGTTGAGTAGATGCCTTAAGTTGTATAGTTTTGTAAATTTTGAACATGCATGTAAATTTTGAACATGTTTAAATATATAATATTCATGTTGCTTTCTCTAGACTGAAAAGCATAGAATGATAATTTGCAGATAAACTTAGTCCTATCTCCTTCTTTCAATAATTTACAAAACAGTTTCCTATTCTTAATGAAGGTAACCATTTACATAAGACATAAGTTCCCTGCTGAGCAAGTCATCAGCATTAGGCAGGTTCACCTTTAAAGTATTAATGAACACCACTTTTTTCTTTGTAATATCTCAGTGGGCAGCTTTGTGGCTCCCAGATCATACTACATTCTTTCATTGAAAGAGTCATCAGTGGCATCCATTAGTAAATAGCTCACTCCAGTACTTTTGCTTTTCTTTTAGCTAAACACAATATAACCCTGGTTATTACAAGATCTGAATTTTATCAGTTTAACCTGCCAGTCTGTCTGAATTTTTACAAAATGAATCATTGATATAAATGTTATTAATAGGTTTATTTGCAGTTAGTTAAGAAGTATGAACAACTTGTTCTCTTCCTGTCTTTGAATTATGCTAAATTAACTCATTTTTAATAATGCCACCTATTAGGTTGATGTGACTTCCTAAAAATACCCAAAACCTGAGCTAGAAGGTGGAATACTAAGGAGAGAAATGTGTGGAAATATATGAAGGGAGCAATGAACACTTCATCTAACATCACTAAGTTTTCAAATACAGCTGATTCCAGTTTGTGAGTACTAGAAAAAGTAGTATATACCTCAAGGTAATTCATTTGGATAAGATTATTTATAGAAATTTAGGTCATTACATTGAAGTAGTTTAATTCACATGCTGACATCTGCTCTCCTAAATCTTTTTGGATTTCCTCATACAAGACAAAAATTTAGACCTTAAAGGAACCTTCGAGGTTTTCTACTACAACTTACTCATTTTTAGATGTGAATTTGAATTCCAAAGGAAGTAAGTGACTTGTCTAAGTCACAGAGTCAGTTGGGGT
This sequence comes from Pseudocheirus occidentalis, assembly GCA_028646575.1. NCBI lineage: Eukaryota > Metazoa > Chordata > Mammalia > Diprotodontia > Pseudocheiridae > Pseudocheirus > Pseudocheirus occidentalis. The sequence continues at coordinate 6,072 of JAQQSW010022980.1, forward strand.
CAAAGTCAGATTATCAATCAGGTCCTCAAAACCAGCTATGATTCTTCACAATGGACCATATCGCCTGCCCATTATACCTCGGAGGTTAACCTTTCATGAGTCTAGACTCTGAGTTCATAAGCTAATGATTATATATATGTTGTCTACTTATTATGCCTATCTTTTATTTTATGTATCTTATATATCATGATAGCGTGTAAACTTCTTGAAATCAGGGACTCCATTTCTTTAGCCTTGTCTCTTCCTAAATATTAGCACACTGAATGGCGCATTGTAGACAATTCATTTTTGTTGGTTAAATGTGTTGATTTAGCATGTGTTCTGTTCTTCACGTTGTCTCTTTGGAAGACTAAATGATGAAGGAAATATCTCCAAAAGTTCTTGTGTGCTACTATCTGGAATTCCCAGAGGCAGAAATTAATGTACCAAACAATGTTCTAATTATGTTGTGTTAAAAAAAATGATTCTCAGGATTACTAGAAATATAGACTCAATGACCTCCAGTATAATAGTCTTTATGAGTATATCAGGATTTATAATAGACTTGGCCTAAGACTGAAGGTAACAGCCACATCAATAAACATGTGATTGACTTTTATTCAATCCCTTGGGGGAAAATATATGCTTGAAGGATGATATTTTGAGTCTATCACTTTTTCCAAGGCCTGAATCTCACAATGTCTAGAGCTTACATGGTCTTCCACATTGAAATTTGGACTGTGTTTTGAATGTGCAAATGGAAAAGTCCGTTTTGTATGAGACTCATAGTGTGCCAGCTTCCACATGAAAGGTACCTCGAGAGTGGGGTCAGAGTGGAGGATAAAACAAATTTCTACTCTGTGCCAAAGTCAAGAAAGTCACTCTGAACTAAATTGTATTGAATTTCATGGAGTAGAGCACTTGTTCTCTCAGTGGTACCCAAATTTCCTGATAGAAAGCTCTGGGTAAAAAAATACAGGGCCTCTAAATTGAGCTACAAATGCAAAATCATTTCACTAGGATCATTACAGCTTTCCTAAGAGAAATCCAGCAGACTGAACTTATACCCACCTAGGTACTAGACAGATAGTGATAGAAATTGAAAAATTCAGGAGATGAATATTCAAGATTTGCCAGGACTTTGCAGTTCTGTTGACTAGCAGAAGCTTTTACTTAATGTTCTATATAGTTAGATTGTCAGTAGATAGAGCACTAGCCTTGGAGTCAACAAGATCTGAGTTCAAATTCTGCTTCAAAGGCTTACTAGTTTTATGATATAGATCAGGTTACTTAGTCTTTCTCACCCTCACTTTCTTCATCTCCAAATTGGGGATAATTAATAGCACCTTCTTCTTAGGGTCATTGTGGGGCTCAAATGAGATTCTATAAATACACACATATACATATACATACACATATAAACATACACATCCACATACATACATATATAGATATATATGTATGTGTGTATATAATGCTTTGCAAGCCTTAAAGTTATATATGACCATTAGTTATCTTCAACATCATAAAAAAGCTCAGTGATGAGATTCTTGACTAGAAGGCTATTTTAAAACACATAGTTGATGTCCCACTAGATGCTCACCTTTGTACCCAATCTGATTGGTGATTAGGAAACCCACATTTATACAAATATTATGAACTTCCAGGAGATACGGTTCCATTGAAAGTGGGTCAGAAAGTTATATAGGGGTTTAGAAACACCTTCAAACATCCATCTAAGGGAAGTGGAGTATTGACTTTGGTAGGACATCAGAAGCTTCCTGGAAAGGGGGAGTGAGAGTGGGAACATAGGAAAAGTAACAGATGTGTTACCATTAATCAGAACAGGTCATAAACCTGGCCATCATCTACAGAACATCTCTCTGGAGTATATCACATTTGTTTTTTGCAGTGAGCAAGCAGTATCTCTCAGTATGCTTCTAGTTGTAAGCCTATGATCTTATGATCGATTCTGAATGTAGTTCTTTCTGGAAATGAGGCCTAAAGTACAGAGAGTATATTCATAACCATCCCAAGGCTTTCCATCACTCCACTTTCTTATGGTTCTCCTGCTATCCGTCTTCAGTCTCCTTTGCTGGATCCTCATCTATGTCACACTCAGGCTCTATCCTTGGCCTTCTCTTTTCTCTTTAGATTATCTCATTTCATAATCTCCTGAGATCACACAGGTTTCCAATGCTGATGATACTGAAATCTCCATTCCCAGTTGTAGCCTCTCCTCTGCACTCTAGTCCTTGATCACTGACTTGCCCTTTTGACTTTTCAAATCAGAAGTCTGGTAGACATCTCAAACTCACTACATCACAAACAGAAAGCATGATCTGTCTTCTCAGATCCTCAGGTCTTCCCTGTGAAGAGTATCAGTATGAGCTCCTATCATCTAGGTTCACAACCTCAGTTTCATCCTTAAGAACTCACCCTCATGTACCCAGTACATATCCAATCCCTTGTTAAATCTCACCTTTCCTACCTTCACAGGCACTTGTATGTGTCCATTTGTCTCCGCTTACATAGCTGAAACCCTAGTATACGTCTCATCTCTCATTTGGTCTCTACCAATATATACTAACTGATTTCGCTACCTATGTCTTTCTTCTGATCCAGGGGTGGGGAATCTACAGTCTTGAGGCCACATGTGGCCTTCTAGGTCATTAAGTGCGGCCCTCGGTCTAAATCCCATTTTCACAGAACAAGTCTTTATTAAGGTGATTTGTTCTGTAAAGTTTGGATTCAGTCCAAGGGCCACATTTGAGGACCAAGAGGGCCACTTATGGCCTGGAGGCTGCAGCTTCCCCACAGTTATAGTCTGATCCATTCAGCTGCCAAAGTAATTTTCTTAAAGTACAGGTATGACCATGTTACCCCTATTACTAAGTAAACTCCTGTTACCTCTAGAATAAAATATAAATTCCTGTTTAATATTTAAAGCTTTTCATAAATTGACAAACTCTTGTTATATAATCTCAACTGGACTATTATGACTGTATTTCTAATTTATTTTGCCTACATAATTATTCTATGGCTTCTAAAGCCTTTTTTTTCTTTTTGGAGGGCAGTTGGGGTTAAGTGACTTGCCCAAGGTCACACGGCTAGTTTTTTTGTGTGTTAAGGGTATGATTTTGCTCTATTCACTGCACCACCTAGCCGCCCCTCTAAAGCCTTTTTTCTTCATGTACCTAGTGCAACTTCTTCCTATTCTCTAAGCTTATTGACTGTGCAAATGTTTTCTTTTAAAATACTTCCAGTTTTTCATTATAGGTGGAAATTGGAAATGAAGATGCATACAAAATTAATTTTAACTTACTATTTTTATTTCTCTTTTTTATCCCTGAAACTTTGTACCCCAAATTGCAATTAATATGTGATTAATACATTGAATCAGATTGGACCAGATATCAGAAGAAAGGGTGCTTCTATCTGGTGGGAGCCAGTCCAACCAAGGGGAGACAGGTGACCAGAGCTAGGATGGAATGCCACATTGGACAGGGACTTGAAATGAGAGAAGAAAATGAGAAGAGAGAAAGAGAAGATAGATACAGCCAATACATTGACTAATAGTAAATAATGCTATAAATGTTCTCAAAGGCCCCTTCCAGCTTCAAATCTTACAATCCTAAGGCATTCTTATAGGAATCAGTATTCTAAACTGATATAATTAAGTGGTACATTGTGCCATATGTACAATTAAAAAAATAGGGGATTGTGGGGCACAGACAATAAGTGGAAAAGGAGCTAGATTCTTGTGGGCTGGTATTGTCTAGGAAGGCTTCTCAGAGGAAGTAGAGGAAGAGCTGGTTCTTAAACGATGGGAGAATTTGAATTTCAAAGATAGAGTGAGGGCAAAGGAAATTCATGCTGAGGTTGACTTTGAATAAAGGCTTGAAGAGAGACAGAGGAAGTGGGACATGCTATTTACTTTAAATGGCAGCTAAATGGCACAGTCCATAGAGTGCTAGGTCTGGAGCCAGGAAGACTTATCAAAATGCAGCCTCAGATCCTTAGTAACTGTGTGACCCTGAGTAAGTCACTTAACCCCTTAAGCCTCAGTTTCCTAATATTTACATATTTACATAGGGAAAAAAATAGCACTTAGCTCTCAGAATTGTTGCACAGATCAAATGAAATAGTCATTTTAAAGCACTTAGACATGTTCCTTCTTATAAACTAGTTTACTTTTAAGAGATTTGGTTTAATAATACTGAGAAGTTTGAATAAATATTTTAACTTAGCTGTACTACTAAGAGATTGGGTTCAGTGTATCATGATGATAGCCATAAAATCAGAGGATT
>JAQQSW010022981.1:0-10359 GCA_028646575.1 Pseudocheirus occidentalis
CTGTGGCCCCCTGCAATTCTCCCCTCTCTCTGCCTCCATGATGCTACTCCCCAAAAGTTATTCTGCCTGTCTTTGCTTGGGCTTTCTCTCTGCTTGGGCCTCTCTCTAAATCCATGCACCAGCTCCTCCCAGTTCAGCCCCCTCTCTTCACATCAACAAGTCCATCCCACAAGTGGGATTCACAAGCTCTGGGTTTCAACACTTAACCAGAAAACCAAGCCAATACAGGGGGATCTTTAAATTCCATTACCATGACACCTCCCTCCGATCTCCCACCAGCACCTGTGAGGAGAGTCAGGAGCAGCATCTGTGGGAGGAAAAGGGGACCTTGGGGAGCTGGGAGCAGAGCAGGCAATTCATTTCCTCATGTTGTAGTCTGGTTAAAGTTAACCACTGTTAGAAAAAATAGGGACAAGCTGTTGTCAGTGGAAGCCAGTTATGGGAGGTTCACATTGATTTATTCCAGGAATGGGAGGAAAAGGAGACATGTGAGAAAGCCCGAGGAGTGTTAGCGACGGAGACCCAAATTCTCAGGGCTTGGCTCAAGAGGCAGCGTTCTCTGATGAGCTGGAGGAGGACTCTGGATGTGTTGTAGTGAAGGGAAAAGGTGCATGGGAGAAGGCCCTCATAAACCTCCCAGAACTGGCAAAGAGAGGCAGAGTCCTTTGAGAAGGAGGAGCAGAAGTTGCTTTGGAACTTCCTGTACTAAAGGAGAAGCCCAGAATACAACAAAGGGTTAATGCTCCTCTAGAGATAACAGAGTCAGAGGAGACCAGGGCAGGGTGAGGGAGGCTCTGCTAGAGAGAGCCCAGGTCAAGGGAGCCCCTCCCTAAGACTGTACTGGAGGGGTGGAGGTCCTGCAACTGTGTTCTGTCCAGAGCCCAGCCAAAGCAGCCTCTCCGTGTGTGAGGCTGGGGAAGGATGAACTGGCCAGAAGTTGGGGTGGTGTGGACCAGAGACAGAAGCCGGGGGGTCGGGGCCCCTGGCAGAAGTAGGGAGAGCTGGCAATGGATCAGGGAGCGGTCAACCCTTGAAACTGTAGGAGGAGGAGGAGTTCCTGTGCTCCAGCCCCAGTCAGGACCCATCTTGACCCAGTCAAACTTTGCAGCAAGGTAGGGGCACTGAGGATGCTTTTCTGCTACATCCCCTGGGATAAGCTGAGACCCGGGGGGGGGGGGAGTTGTCTATGGTGGAATGAGGGAAGTCCCGTAACTCCTGACCCCCCAGGCCTTGTAGCAGGGGCTGGAGCAGTGATAGGACTTGAACTTCTTTGGTTCACTTGAGCATATGTGTGCCTAAAAGTGCCAGGGGGGAGCCTGCAGAGGCAGTGTGAAAAGGACAGCCTCCCAAGAGGACTTTTAGCACTTGGACTCTCTGCTGTGATGGAGGGGATTGTCACCTGTTGTGGCCCAGGGATGTACTGTGAAAGGCGTGGGGCAGTTTCAGTAACCCCAGCAATCACAGTCTGGGGATGGGGGTAGCCATCTCCTGAGGAGTGAGGAGGACTTCAGATGGTGGCCCAGGAACCGCCGCAGGACCTTGGACAGTACCTGCAGTGAGGAGGAGCTGCCTGCTCACTCCCAAAGACTGGACAAGGTGGGGGTATGCTGTGTCATCACACACTGAATGCTGCATGTTATCTTATAGCTGAAGGATGTGTTTCCTTTAGGTCTTGTGGGGGGAAGTGCAAGTGACTTTTGTGTCTGTCTGAGGCCATGTGGCTGCTCTAGTAACATGCTGTTTTGTGCAAGTTATGCCAACACCACGTTTGTCCTACTGCAGTATGCTGTTGTTACGTGTTTGGTGCCCAAGACAGTGTCCGTGTTGTAGCCTATATGGTTGTTATGGATTGTGAATGTCATGCTTTACTTTCGTGGCTCAAGGACCCCCAAAATTGTAAAGGTCAGGATTCTAGAGGGGTGGAATGTAAGTGAGGTGAATCTTACTGTGTGAGGCAGATTTTTGTTCTTGTTTCTTAGAGTTCAGTTCCCCAGGATCAGTGGCCATACCAGTCTGTTGTTCCCAAGTGTATGGTTCCAAACATCTCCACCGTGCTTGTCCAGCATTATATAAAAATATCCACTGGGACTGGGCAGTGAGACACAGGGACGGGGCCATGTGAACTTGTGAGGCTATTGCTGGCAATATGCCTTCTTTGTCTGGTGCCCTATAAAGCAGGTGGGCACTGGTCAAGGAGCAGGGAAACTTAGGGTCGAATACACAAGCTGGAATGTTGTGTGTGCCTCCACTGGTCCCCATTAAGGCTTGGGGGTAACCCTTAGGATGAATTAACAAGCTCCAGCTGTGTGTGCCTCAACTGGCCCCCATTGAGATTTGAGGGGATTTAGGGGATACACAAGCTGTGCCTGTCTCCATTGACCCCATCAAGACAGAGGGGTAGTTGCCCTGCTTCTTGCCAGCCCCTGGTATGATTAGGGAGCACTGTAGGAGTTTGTCCTTCCATTATCAGCAACCCTTATGAGAAGACTAGACTAGAACAAAGTAAGATTATTGACCCCTTCTTAGTGTCTTTCCAGTCTGAGCAGGTCGAGTGAACCTGTGCTAGCAGCCCTCCTGTGAGCCATGTTTATCTGTCTTACAGATAACCAACAGACAAAGTTATGGAAAGTTAGAAGGAATTTTGTCTATCCAACTTTCAGGATGGTTCTGTGGGAGTTTTATTGAATTTAAAAATGGGTACTGCCCATGGTAGAGATATTGATTACTATGATTTGTAATTATTACTATTCAATTAACTATTAAGCTCTAGAGGTGTCTGCTTGAAAGAGAAACTGAGCACGCCTTGTTAACATGAGCTCAGATTCTTTAGAACTCTTCGATGGAAAAAAGATTATTCAAATGGGACTTAAATATGTGTGTGTGCATGTGTGTGTGTGTGCGTGTGTGTGTGCACACTATATATGTAATTAAAGCACTTACATGTTGTTATTCGGCGTTATGATTGTAAAGAGCTTGATACAAGGCCTGGTGTATGTTAGACACAACATTATTATTATTGTCTCTCCAATTTAAGGTGATCATTCCATACCTGATACCTTTAACATGGGTTTTAAATACCAAAAGTAATAAGATCAATAATTTCTGGAAATGCAATTGATATGTGTTATTACTGTATTTCTAAAAGCTCTCTCAGATTGTAAAATTTGAGAGACCATTGTGAGGTAGAAATGGTGTTAAATCAACTTTTAACCTGGTTTTTGTTGCATATGAATGGTTTAAAAAAAATAAAAAGGGATGTGATAAAATGTGATAATTTGGAACTGTTATATTTGGCTATAAACCTAATAGTGCTACTGATGTTTGCTAAGATGATTGCTATGTGAAATCTTGCTGTTTTCAATCAAATAATTGCATAAAGTGGTACTCTTGTGGTCTTGTCAAAGATAAAATCCCTGGAATAGAACATTTGTTCTTAACGTTATGGGAATAATTATATAAATAGAAATAAATAGCCCATAAACTAAAGCTGAGATACATTTAAAGTTCAAAATGATGTAAGAATAATTGGGTGTTAACATAGTTGACTGAGGAAAGTCATTTGTGGAATACTTTTGCATTGATGGAAAAGCTTAATGTTTCTGTTTTGATTGACATTCATTCCATGACCAAAATGTAGGTCAAAGTTAGTCTCTGACCCTATCATTCGCATATCTCATTTGTTCAGATTGAGTATCGTTTGAGAAGGATATCGAAGCTTGGAAAATGGATGTGAGTCTATTAGAGCAGTAACTTATGGTCTTAATGGGAAATTTGATCTTATGAACTAGAACAAGTGTAGAAATGCATGCAGTCATTTAAGGCTCACTTTAAAGGTGTTCCTTAACCCGTGTGAGATTATCTGAAGCTGACTATTGAAGCTTGCTATTTGAGACTTTAGGGGACTGCTAATTGACTCTTTTTTTGAGTTTGACTCCAGCTATGGATATCAAGAAAGAGTATCTGAGCCACTGGTCCATGATGCCAGCAACCCCATGAGGGGTGGGCATGAACTGCAGAGGGTGATCTCCTGGGAAGGCTGGGAGAACCACTATTCCACCTGAGCTGAGGGAGATTCTCCTGACTTGATTTCACCACTGACACCTGGCAGACTTTAAGCCTGACAACTTCTGCCCAAAGTTGACATGAAGTTAGGGAAACGTTCCCTTGCTTTAGCTATGCCCTTACTCTTTTAATGGCAAATTTCTATAATCAAAAGTTTTGTAAGCACAATACCAATTTTATTAAATAATAGGTTGATATGGGAATATCTGAGGTTAGGACATAAATCTAAGATTAAGCTACTAGGCTTAGAATTATAGCCCAAACAACTATTTAACCCTGACATCTGTTACGTGTGTGTGTGTACACACACACACACACACACACACACACACACAAACACATTCCGGTATAAGTCAGGGTCCTTTAATTCTTAGTAATAGTTTGGAGACAAGTAATAGTTTGGAGACAATAGTTTGGTCAAGAGCTTGTGAGAATATTATTCTGTTACCTAAGTTAATATACCTTTCTCAGTTTTCTTACAGTTAGTGTTAAAAGAAGAATGGCTTGTGGTTTATTTTGAAGCAGAACATGACTAGAAGTTGGAACTGTTTTATGACTTGATATGTACTGTGTTAAAATTGATTACTTAATGTGTGTATGCATGTATGTATTTGGAGCTTGTTAGTAATTCTTTAGTGAAATCTCATTATCCTGAGGGGGGAATGAATAATAGACAATTGGCCAAAGTTCCAGTTTTGATTTTGTAAGAATGATAACGGTATAAGGCTTAGAAATGGTCATTTAAAAATTGTGCCAAGGTCAGTTTTGCAGGAAAATGGACGTGGGAAGGTGATGGATAAGCACCAAGGACCAGAGAACCTCAGTGGGAAGTTCCCCCAGACAGCTGTGTGAGAGGAGACTTTGGAATTCAAGAGATAATCGATCATTCATTGTTGTTTTCCTTCCGGTCTCTGTGTTTATTGGGGGGACTGACCCTTTAATTTGTCAGTGTACCATCGGCCTCTTCCCCTTCCTACTTAAAGGGGAGATGGATGATGGGAAGAATTCATATGGGAAAGAAAGGGAGGAAGTGCTGATTAGATTTGGAGAAAGGCAGAAACAACATTTTTGATACAGAAAGGGGAGGGATTGTAAAGTGTCTGGGGAGTGAAAACTTGAAAACTTCTCAGAATGTGTCACAGAATTTGGTGTTAGTTCTGTCAGCTGCCCCCTTCCTCGAGTTCCCTCCCCCTTCTTCACTACTGCAGCACCAGCATTAGGACTTTTAGCAGTTTTCACCCTCCAACCTTGCTGGTGACCTTTTTCCTTCCCCCCCCTCCCCCAGCCTTACTTAAGTACCCTTCCCCCTTTCCCTTGCTGTCAATTGGCATTAAGCTCTCAGCCCCTCCCTTCTTCACTTTGGCATCTGCCAAATAAGGACAAGTACATTTGAACTGGCTGTCATCTGTTTCCTTGGTCTTTGTAAGCTGCCTCCCAGCCACTGACCAGTAGTGGCTGGCTTCCCTGTTATTTGCCACTGAGGAAGATTTTCATAGCAAGACTTCAGCCGCCTCCCAGCCAATGAGAGAGGGGACAGCTGGGGGAAAGGGAGGGAGCTTGACTGCATTACGGTATAAATTCTTGTTCTGTCTTTTGTAACAAGCCTCCTCTACCTGATGCTTCATGGAGGGAACTGCCCTCTTCTCCCGGGGAAAGAGAATAAAATTTCCTGTTTTTATCCTAAGAAATCTCCATGTTCTTGATTAAATTTTGGATGGGGTTTTTCATCCCACATAAAGGTATGATTAAATTTCTTTTCCTTTTTTTTTTTGATGATGGAGTCGATCAGTCAACAAACATTTATTAAGACCCTTCTTTGTGTAAGTTCTGGGAATACGGAGACAAAAATGAAACAGTCTCTTCTCTCCAGGGGATGACACATTATCAGTGGTTTGTTATCACCTGCTGACTTTTGTTTCATGAAAATATCTTTAAAATTATATACAAATCCCCAAGACCTTCTTACTGCTGTGTCCTCATCCTTCATCTTCATGTGTGAGGTAAATCTGAGAGTGTGATTTCTATTTCAGGCCCTGCTTGAGTTCCTTCTCATGCTTCTTGTGTTTGCTTGTCACATTTTCTGTTCAGCTCTGGTTTTTTCAGCAAGAATGCTTGAAAGTCCTCCACCTCATTGAATGACCATATTGTCCCCTGGAACAATATGCTCAATTTTGCTGGGTAGTTGATTCTTGGTCTTAATCCCAGCTCCCTTAATTTTTGAAATATCATATTCCAGGCCCTTCGATCCCTCAGTGTAGAAGCTGCCAGATCCTGGGTTATTCTGATAGTGCTTCCACAGTATTGAATTTCTTTTCCACAGAAATTAAAATTATATCAGAGATAGAACTGCGTGTAGAGGGCAGTGGGGGATGCTGGCGCCTGAAAAATCAGCATGCCTGCTACTTTTCTTTGTTCTGAAAAGGCCTCTTCCTGTATATCAAAAGAACTGCCAGGATAGGATGAGGGCCATAAACCCAGATCCCAGGCTGGGTCTCAGATAATGAGACTTTTATGTCGATATCGTGAGTATCTTCAAACTTACAGCTTTTGGCAATTCCCTTAGCAATCAAAAATGCCTTTCTCATGCTATCTGATGCAAACAGAAAGGGAAGGAGACTAGAAGCATGTTTTGCCTTTCCTTTATTTAAGTATACAGGAAAATGAAGATAAGAAGGGAGGGAGAAATTGAAATGTGGAAATGAGATGATATAATCAAGGCGTGGGATCTGGTGAACCTTGGAATGTGCCCAGTGGGGTTCAAGGAGGGAAATTCTAATCTGGACAGATTATAAAGGACTTTGTAACTAGCTTAACATGTACTTGCACCTTTCACAAGGGGTTAAAGACCAAGTCACTCATCTAAAATGGCATGAAATAAAAATCTTTTTTTTCTAAATTCACTCATGGTCAGATAAAATTCTTGGTTGTTTCTAACACTGCCCCAAAGTGGCTGTCAGAGACACGCCTCCTAGGCGTGTCCAAAGGAGAAATCATTGTCCTCATCTCCACCTTCTCCTAAACTTCCCATACCACTGTCCTCCCAGACACTCAGGTTCCCATCCTCAGTATCATGGCCTCCTCACTCTCATCCCACATAGCCAATCCATTTCCAAATCCTGTGGTTATTTTCACACCTTTCCTATGCACATAACATTCTCTCTCTTCACTTGGCCACCATCCTAATCATGGTCTCCACTGCCTCCTTTCTGGACTGCAGCAAGAGGCTAGTTGGTCTCATTGATTCATCTTTCCTTACTTGAACCTATCCTCCATATGGCTGCAAGGAGGTCACCCCCGCCTCAATGAACTCCAGTGGTACCTTCTACCTCTGGGATCAAATGTATGTTATTGGGCACTTAACACTTTGCACACTGGTCCCTATCTATATTTCTAGCCTTCTTACACATACATCCCCTGCATGCATGCTACAGTCCTGCCAGGCTGGCCAAGTCACTGTCCTCCACTATCAACACTCATTCTCCTACCTACTATCATACTCACCAGGCTCCAACAATGAGTCTTGATGGCCAAGGCAGTCAAGAAGTATTTATTAAAAGTGCATACCCTTTGATCCAGCAATACCACTTCTAGGGTTATACCAAAGAGATCAGAGAAGTGGGATATACAAAAATATTTATAGCAGCTCTTTTTGTGGTGCCAAAAAATTGGAAATCAAGGGGATGCCCATCAATAGGGGAATGGCTGAACAAGCTGTGGTATGTAAATATAATGGAATACTACTGTGCTATAAGAAATGAGGAGCAGACGGACTCCATAATAACCCAGAGACTTATATAAACTGATGCTGAGTGAGAAGAGCAGAACCAGGAGAAATCTGTACACAATCACAGACACATCATATGTGTGACCACTAAGCTCAATAGACTGGACTCCTGTCAGCAATACAAGGTCATAGGACAACTCCAAAAGACTCAAGATTGAAGGAGATCTCCACATACGGAGAAAGAGATGCTGAGTCTGAGCACAGATTGAAACAAACTACTTGCTGTTTCTTTTTCTCATTTTGTTTTGTTTCCTCTTTCCCACTGATCATTCTATCAGTTACAATCCTTCTTTACAACCTGACTAATGATTAATGGGAAGATATTTGTAGATCCTGAATGCAAGTGCATGCCATGATGGGAGGATGGGGAGAGGGAGGGGGAGAAAAATCTGAAACTCAAGGGACTGTGGAACTAAATCTTGTAAACTAAAAGTAAATAAACCAAAAAAAATTAAATTAAAAAAAATTTAAGAAGTATTTATTAAGCACTTACTGTGTGGGAGGCACATGCTAAAACACTGGGAAAACATACAAGTAAGAAAAAAGTCTCTGCCCTTAAGAAGCTAATGGGGAAGACAACACATGAAAGGCAGCTGCACAGAGGTGGGGAAGATGCTCAGCACAGGGGAAGGGTGGCGACATCCCCCAGAGAAGGGCAGTCTGGAGAGAAATGAAAGGAAGACCGGCTTGAGTTCCCAAGTCCTCCACCCTCTAATCAGAGGAAGGAGACCCAGAAGCAGAGGGTGCTTCCCAAGCAAGTCCCAGGGCAGAAGTGATCTTCCAGGATCAGTGTGTTCTTCTTTAGGTTGGACTAGATGCCAACGATACCCCTTCCAAATCTGAAACCCCGACATTCTTATGAATCAGAGGCCAAATATTTCACTTACTCTCACCCAGCACAGGAAGGAGACAACAGCAGCCAGTATGGATGATGAGTCAGCCATGAATAAATGAGCATTTATTAAGGACCTAGTGGTGCCAACGCACCAGGCGAGGTGCTAAGCCCTGGGGATACAAAGGCAAAAGCCTTTGTAGTGCCTGCCCTCAAGGAGCTCACAGTCTAAGGAGAAAGCATGCGACAACTACACACAAAACAGAGACGGGGCGGCTCAGTTACTGTTCAGTCACGTCCAACTCTTCATGGCCCCATTTAGGGTCTTTTTGGCAAATACACTGGAGGTGTACGTCATTTCCTTCTCCAGCTCATTTTACAGATGAGGAACTGAGGCAAAGAGGGTGAAGTGACTTTCCCAAGGTCACAGAGCTAGTGTCTGAGGCTGGATTTGAACTCAAGATAAGTTGGAGATAATCCACAGAGGAAAGCCACTAGCATTAAGGAGGAATCGGGGAAAGCTTATAAGAGGTGGGATTTTAGCTGGGTCTTGAAGGAAGCAAGGGAAGGAGTTAAGAGATGAGGAAAGGCAGAATTCCAAGAATGGGGGGGGGGGGGGAATAGATAGCCAGTGAAAAGGCAGAGTTAGGAGATGGAATGTCTTGTCTTGATGAGGAACAGCAAGGAGGCCACATCACTGGATCTAATAGTACATGGAGGAGATTAAGATGTAATGAAAACAAAAACTAGGTCCAGATTATGTAGGGCTTTAAAAGCCCAAAAGATATTCGATCCTCAAGGCGACAAAAAATCATTGGAGTTTGGGGGTGGGGTCACTTTGAAGGCTGAATGGAGGGTTGACAGGAGAGGGGGCAGACTTGAGGCAGGCAGAGCATGCAGGGGATGACAGCCTGTGTCAAAGGAAAGAAGGGAAGGTACGTGAAAGACGCTGACAGTGAAAATGACAGGCCTTGGCAGCATCAGACACAGGGCTAAGAGCGTGGAGCCAAGGGTGATGTCCAGGTTATGATCCTGTGGCACCAGAAGGGTTGCTGTGGGCTCAACAGCAACAGGGAAAGTAGAAAGAGAGGAAAAGACAAGTTCAGCTTTGGAGAGGTTCAGTTTAAGATGTCTATGGAATGTTCAGTTTGAGATGCTGGAGAGGCAGTTGGAGATGTGAGACTGCAGATGAAGAGGATCCAAGGGGACAATCATCTGAGAGAGACCATGGAAGTAACCAAGTAAAATAGTACAGAGGGAGAAGAGGGCTCAGGACAGGGCCCACAGCTCACTGTTCTGATCTAGATGAATGTATGGAATGAGTGAAAACTTCTCAATTTGGGGTTGTTAACCTTCCCTTCCTTCCCCCCTCCTCCATTGCTGCTGTCAATCACTTTTACCTTCCTTTGTCTGCTTTCCCACCTTGGTGGGACCCTTCCCACCTCTTCTCTTGCTGTCCCAGTTGGGAAGAATTTGGTGAGATATGCCTCTTCACCAATGAGAGAGGAAACAGTTGGGAAAGGGGGCTTGACTAAGTTAAGTTATAAATTCTGGTTCTGCCCTTTGTAACTTGCCTCTTCTCCATGATGACTCATGGGGCAGACCGCCCTCTTCTCCTGGGAAAGATAATAAACTCCTGTTATTATCCTGAGACATCTCTGTGTTTACTTTTTTTTTTTTT
>JAQQSW010022982.1:0-10359 GCA_028646575.1 Pseudocheirus occidentalis
GATGCTGAGTAAAGTGAGCAGAACCAGGAGAACATTGTACACAGTAACAGCAACATTGTAACAATGATCAGCTGTGAATGACTTACATGAACTGATGCTGAGTGAAGTGAGCAGAACCAGGAGAACATTGTACACAGTAACAGCAACATTGTAACAATGATCAGCTGTGAATGACTTATGTGAACTGATGCTGAGTGAAGTGAGCAGAACCAGGAGAACATTGTACACAGTAACAGTGACATTGTACAATGACCAACTTCTCAGCGGTACAATGATCTAAGACAATTCCAAGAGGCTCATGATAGAAAATGCTGTCCAAATCCAGAGAAAAAATTATGGAGTCTGGATGCAGATTGCAGCGTAACATTTTCCTTTATTCCTTTATTGTGGTTTTCCCCCTTTCATTCTGATTCTTCTTTCACAACATGGCTAATGTGGAAATATGTTTAACAGGATTGTACATGTACAGCCTATATCAGATTGCATGCTGTTTTGGGGTGGGGGAGGGGAAGAGGGAGAAAAAATTTGGAACTCAGAATCTGGTAAAAGTGAATGCTGAAAACTATCTTTGCATGTAATTGGGGGGGGGGGAAATGCTATTAAGTGGGAAAAGAAAAGATGCTAGTTAAGGCAGAAATTTCCCAGCATTCACCTCTTCAACCACCCTGAAGAGTTTTGCTTTGACCTTCGGACCTGCAGAGAGTCTGGCTTTGGCAGGATCTCCCCCTCTGACTTTTGAATTGGTGAAATAGAGTCTCAGCAGCTAGGGAGGAAGGCTTGGGAGGGTTGTTTGCCCTGGGACTCTGATAGCAAGTTGGTGTAGATGAGTCATACATCAGGGCAGAGTGTATACTATCCAGGTCAGCTTGGGCTGCAGACCAAGGCCAGCGAACATTTTTTCCGTTTCCCTTTCCCTCTCTCCTGAGAGGGTAAATGCCTTATTCTCATGTTTACCTAAGGCGTGGGAAAGTGTTATCAATGTGTTTTAAAAGTCTGGTTGTCCATTCTGGAAAGCAATTTGGAACCATGCCCAAAGGGCTATAAAACTGTATATACCCTTTGATACAGCAATCCCACTGCTAGTTCTATATCCCAAAGACATCTAAAAAAAGGGGAAATGACCTATTTGTACAAAAGTATTTATAGCAACTCTTTCTATGGTAGCTAAGAATTGCAAATCAAAGGGATGCCCATCAATTGGGGAATGGCTAAACAATGTGTGGTATATGGTTGTAATGAAATATTATTGTGCTGTAAGAAATGACAAACAGGAGAATTTCAGAAAACCTGGAAAGACTTACACGAATTGATGCATAGTGAAGTGAACAGAACCAGAACATCGTACACAGTAACAGCAACATTGTAACAATAATCATCTGTGAATGACTTAGCTCTTCTCAGCAATATGATGATCCAAGACAATTCCAAAGGAGTCATGATGAAGCATAGTGTCTGCCTCCAGAGAAAGAACTGATATTGACTGAATGCAGACTGAAGCACGATGTTTTTTACTTTCTTTCATCTTTTTTCTTTTATTTGTGTCTCCTTGTACAAAATGACTAATAGGGAAATGTTTTACATAATTGCACGTGTCTAACCTGCATCTGATTATTCACCATCTCAGAGAGCAGGGAGGAAAAGAAGGATAGAATGTAGAACTCAAAACTTTAAATAAAAATGCTTAAAACTTAAAAGTTTGGCCGTCCTTTTGTGTCTAAAAACTTATTTTGCTTTCTTATGCCAACACATGTAATAAAGTTATTGATTGAAGAATTGCTAAACTATGTTGTCTGTTGCTTGAGGGAAGAGAAGGAGGAAACTCAAACTGCTAAAGCTGTCAGAGAAAAATTTCTGGCTGGTGGCCTAAGGCTGAAAAAGAGAGCAATTCATTCATTCATCTACCTGTTTGTTATTTGTTTATCATTCATTTAGTTATTCATTTATTTGCTTTTTTGTTTGTTTATTTGCAGCCTCCTAGTATAGAGGGAACACTCCTGATGAGGACCCAGGGCATATAGTTAGCAGCTGGAGATTGAGCAGTTAATTGGCTGGGTTGGCACTGAGGCAGGATATTATTGCAGCATGGCTAGAAGTAAAAAACATTCATCCGGTGCGGAAGGGCTGAGGGCTAAACTGGAGATAAAGTCTTATCTCTAAGAGAAAGGGTGGGTTCTATGGTAATAGTGGCACAGGATGTGGATTAGAATCCTGACTTTGCCAGTATCAATCTGGGGGGCTATGAGCAAGTCTATTAGTGTCTCTGTACCCCGGTTTTCTAATCTATAAAATGAGGTGGGACTAATTGGCCTCTGAGGTCTCTTTCTAGCTCTAATTATATGACCCTATGAGCTAGGAGTATGGAATATTGTATATACTGTCACTGGGGGTCATTGTGTCAGTGGGTTTTGTTTTTTTTTTTCTTTCTTACAAGGGAGGTTGGGAGAAATATCTAAAGATGGGAGGGATGGGTTAGACTCGGAAGGGTTTTCAACCTGTGGTTTGTGACCCCTTTGGGGATTGAACGACCCTTTCACAGGGGTCACCTAAGACCATCAGAAAACACATATTTCCGATGATATTAGGAGCCAAGACACCACTCTTCTATCCACCTCTAGGTGGGTCTGCCCACATACAGATACACCCACATACAAGTATTAAAGGGTCACGGCATTAGGAAGGTTGAGAACCACTGGGTTATAGGACAATAGTGATTGACAGGCAGCCCTTTCTGCTTACTTATCAGCTCAGTTTATAGTCACCACCACTGTTCTTCCCTCTTTGCACCAAACTAAAGCAGTCTTTGCTGTAGACTTCAACACTTGCTAGCCCCCTTTTGAATCTTGTCATTTCTGATTTTGCCTCTTTTGCTTTCTCTCCAGACAAGTCTTTCCACCTTTTGTCCTTTCAGCTCTATGATTTATATGCCCAGGTGTAGACCCCAGATTGTTTACATGGCAATTCTATCCCTCTTCCTAGGCATTAACTTTTCAATTCAAACTCTTCTCAGCCTTCTTTTTAAATTTTTGTTTTAGTCTTAATTTATGGCTATTCCATATGGTTATGTTTTATTAACAATCATTTCCGTAACATAGACAATAAAAAAGATGATTGTACATGCAACTGCAATAGAAGATTCATATAGAAATCTCTCAGTCCCTCCCAGCCCTTAACTAGATGACCCTAGCCTCACCCAAGGGAAGGACTGAGGAAATAGGACCCAGAACACTCTTCGCTGTGCTACACTATCTCAAAAGAGATAAAATAACTTACCCAAGGGGTCACAATTAGTTTTCTAGCACCTGGGACTAGAACCTAATTCTTTTGACCTATCAATTAAATATTAACCTTAAATTACAATAAAGCATCTCTAATTTTATCATCTCAATAAAATAATAAACTAGAATAATTTACAAAAATGTTATTACATGTAGCCTTCAGGAACACTCATATTAAATTTAAAAAATGTTCAAAAACAAAAGTCCTGGTAGTATCTACTTTTTAAGGATGTGGCTAGTTGTACCTGACAAGAATTCCATAGACTGATAGAAGGCAGATTGTTCATCTAAAAGGCTGAAGGAAAGTCTCATGATCTGTATTTGGTGAAGATGATTGTATTTTTAAAAGTTCACTGACTAGAGAAAGAAGCTGAGACCCAGAGAGATAAAATGAGATGTCTTGGGTGACTTAGGTATAGACTTAGGATTGGATCTCAGACACTGTGGCTCCAAATCCAGTGCTTTTACCATGGACCATGTTATATCACTCTTTCACCCTATCACAGACCAAATCTTATTACGACCATGCTTTACAGATATTCTGAGTTCTGTTCCAGATTGTTTCAGTAAGTAATTATGGCAATAAAGAGTCACACATGCAACTGGGAAATAGGATATACAGGCATTGGGGTAGGGAGACCCATCTTGCTCTACCAGAAAGTCAGAAGGGCGATGGGAGAGGACATAGGAGACAGCAGATTGGGGGAGAGAGTATACAGTGGGATCACTGTTTTGGGGTAGTGAGTAGGGGAAAGATGGGGAGGATGTTTGTAACTCCAAATCTCATGGAAATGAATGATGTAAACTAAAAATAAAAAGAATAAACTATTTAAAAAAAATAAAGCATTCCTAAAAAAAAGTCACACAAAATTTTCAGGTTCTCAGTGCATATAAAAGTTATGTTTACATGATACTGTAGTCTAGAAAGTGTGCAATAATTTTATGTCTTTTAAAAGTACATATCTTGATTAAAAATACTTTATTGCTAAAAAATGCTAGCCATCATATGAGCTGTTAGGGAGTTGTAATCTTTTCACTTTGTCACCTATTACCTAGGGGACTATGAGCAAGTCTATTAGTCTCTCTGTACCCCAGTTTCTTTTTTTTGCCTTTTTTTGGGAGGGGGAATGCAGGGCAATTGGGGTTAAGTGACTCGCCCAAGGTCACACAGCTAGTGTTAAGTGTCTGAGGCCGGATTTGAACTTAGGTCTTCCTGTCTTCAGGGCTGCTGCTTTTTCTACTGTGCCACCTAGCCACCCCACCCCAGTTTCCTAATCTGTGAAATGAGGTGGGACTAGTTGGCCTCTGAGGTCTAATTCTAGCTCTAATTACATGACCCTATGAGCTAGGAGTATGGAATATCATATGTACTGTGACTGGGGATCATTGTGTCAATGGGTTTTTTTTTCTTTCTTATAAGGGAAGGTTGGGAGAAGTATCTAAAGGAATGATCACTGCAAGGCAAAAGCAAAAAGCATCAAAGAAAGGATTTTTTAAAATTTTAAATGAAACAAAATTTAAAAAATAGACTGCTAGCTGTGGTTTAAAAAATCTTCTCGTAGTCAATTTAGTCACTGCAGTAGCAGCAAGCAGCAGCAGTGTTGGTCAGCCATGCCCACCTCTTTGGGACCGCATTTGGGCTTTTCTTTGCAAAGATACTGGAGTGGTTTGCCTTTTCCTTTTCCAGCCCATTTTACAGATGAGAAAACTGAGGCAAAGAAAATTAAATGATTTGCCCAGGGTCACCCAGTTAGTAAGTGTCTGAGGGCAGCTTTGATTGCCCACTGTACCACCTCGCTGCCCTGATAGTAGTACTGGAGCATAAGGAGGCATAACTAGCATTTAAGGTGTGCAAAGCATTGCAGATGTTAAATCATTTGATATAATTGTTATAACAAAGCTTCATTTCTATCTGCCTTTCTTTTGATTTCTCTTCTCTCATTTTCCTTCTTTTATTTTTTCTCTTTAATATTTTATTTTTTCCCAATTACATGCAAAAGTAATTTTAACTTATTTAAAATTTTGGGTTCCAAATTCTCTCCCACCCTTTCCCTTTCCCCCTCACTGAGAAGGCAAGCAACTTATTATAGGCTATACATGTACAGTTATGCAAAACACATTTCCACATAAGTCATGCTGTGAAAGAAAACGAAAGGTTTCAGCATCGCTTTTTCATCTCTTTGTAAAGTCTTCCTTTCAGTTTCATTCCTGAATGGTCTTGGAATGGCTGCTTGGTTGTGTCCCTCACCAAACTTTCTTTTCATTCCTTTTGCTCCTCCATAGCGTTTTCCTATTTTATGAGGCAATATTGCTCATAATCTTCCACCATCCTTATCCATAAGAACTTTACAAACAAGTCACCCTAAAGTGCTGTTGCTCCCAATTGCTTTATCTCTGCTTGGCAATTAGTCGATATGTGTTGGCTAAGGCAGTTTTAAGTTCTTTGTCTTCATAGTAGTTAATGTACATTAACTATTATGTACTTAATGTACATTAAATGTCAATATGAAATTACTGTAATTCATGTCAATGCCTTTTCTCCTTGGGATTTTCCCTTTTGGGATGTTAATAACTTATTTAAATGGGGGTAGTGTGGAGTTGCTTTAATTGGACACCTTATCTTTTTCTCTTTTTTATTCTCCTTTTTAATCTTTTCTCTAACTAATCAGTTGTCTAAGTATACATGGATGACTGATTCAGGGATATTTTCCACAGCAATAACAAGCAATATTGCCTCATGAATAGGAAGAAGCTACGGAAGAACAAAAGAAAGAGATAAAAAACAGAAAATGTCTGTAAAGGTTTCCATAACAACCTTTTTTTTCACCATCATGGACAAATGAAACCATTATACTTAGTCTCTTAACATCATAGTCCCAAATGTATTTCTTGGAGAAGAAGAAATGACATAGAAGAAAACAAAGATGGGAAAAGTGGCTTCCTACATAACACCGTGGTGGGTAGAAGGTGTCCATGGGAGACTACACAGTTTTGAAGGCAGTGAAGGAACAATTCTGAAGGTATCTGAAGAAGTGGAAGATAGAAAATAATGGAAAACATGTTATACCTCAAAAAATAAGGTACCTGAGGGAAGCACCAACCCAGATCCCTGCTTTCTGATTTGGACAAGATTTTTAAAAAATAATTTATTCTTGCATCAAAGGCATGCTTGACGATGTATTAGAAGGGAATTTGTTAGTTTTTAAAAATGTGATATTGTACATTAGACCAATCCTTTACCATCACACTTTTTTTTTTGCTTTTTGGTGGGCAATTGGGGTTAAGTGACTTGCCCAAAGTCATACGGCTAGTTTTTCTGTCAAGTGTCTGAGGCTGGATTTGAACTCAGGTCCTCCTGATTTCAGAGCTAATGCTCTATTCACTGCACCACCTAGCTGCCTATCCATCACACTTTTGAGTGAAAAATGTAGAAAATATAAGATTCCATGGTGCTTCTTTTTGTTGATTTTTTGTAAAAAGCATTTAACTTAAAACAAAACACCACCCTACAGACTTCCTTTAATAAGGTGTCTTCCATGCATATGTTAACATTAATGAAGTTTCTTTGAAAACTATAACAAGAGAAACAGTCTTGTACAATGGCCCTCTGATTATTAATATTAAGTAATCTTGATATTAAACAGGGAAATAC
This sequence comes from Pseudocheirus occidentalis, assembly GCA_028646575.1. Taxonomy (NCBI): domain Eukaryota; kingdom Metazoa; phylum Chordata; class Mammalia; order Diprotodontia; family Pseudocheiridae; genus Pseudocheirus; species Pseudocheirus occidentalis. The sequence continues at coordinate 6,928 of JAQQSW010022982.1, forward strand.
ATGCTTGCTACTGTCATGGAAGAAATTCCCTGCTGTTCCAACGTGAAGAGGGATTTCCTAGAAATAGGAAATCCATGCACATGTTCCATCTTCCTGATGACATTGTGCTGAGTGCATCAAGGCCTAGATTTTCTCCATCAAACCCTGCATTATGGGGCGGCTAGGTGGCGCAGTGAATAGAGCACCGGCCCTGGAGTCAGGAGTACCTGAGTTCAAATCCGGCCTCAGACACTTAACACAAAAAACTAGCCGTGTGACCTTGGGCAAGTCACTTAACTCCAACTGCCCTCCAAAAAAAAGCAAAAAAAAAAAAACCCTGCATTATTCTTAACTCTTCACTCTTCTTCACCTCACATAGTGAATCAGTTGCCAGATATCTCCTTCTACAACACATCCTTCATCTCTCCCCGTCTCTGTACATGAGAACATATAGTTCTCACCCTAGTTCAGGTTTTCATCCCCTCTTGCCGGCACTGTAGCAATAGCCTGAAAATTGACTTCCTACACTCTCCTCACTCTAATCTCAGCTCCACACAGCTGCTAAAATGATTTCCCTAAAGTCTAGGTCTTACCATGTTACTCCCCAACAAAATCACTCTTCATTTTTGAAGAAGAAATCAGTGCTTCCTCCATTTAGCATTCAATGCCCTTTTTAGCTATAACCTATTTTTCCAGTCTTCTTATATGTTGCTCCCCTTCCCATACTCAGTGGACCAACAAAACTGGTTTTGTACTGGTCTTCACACATAACATTCCATCTCTTGCCACTCTACCTTTGTGGTGGTTGTTTGCTGTGCCTGGAATGCACTCTCCTCACTTCTGCAAAAACTCAGCTCAACCACTTTCTACATGATTTCCCATTATCTTGCACACTTGTGTATGTTTTGTATATTCTCATCTAGATACGTATTGTCTATCTTGATAGAATGCAAGGTCCTTGAGAGCAGGTACAATTTCATTTTTGTCTTTTTATCCCTAGAGCCTAGCTCAGTGCGTGGAATGTAATAGGTACTTAATTATTTTTGATTGAATAATTGGAAAATTACAGTGCCTCTTAAATAATATCTAAAAGTGTTTACAAGAATTTGACCTCATTAGGAAGGAAAAATCAAGTGAGTGAAGAATGTCTATTACCCAGACTAGGATATTCAGTTGGATGGACAACCTATAGAATTCATGTATCATCAGCATATAATTTGTCGACAGATGTTGCAAATATACAATGAACTGAGCTCATAACTGAATAGGCATAGGAGAGAAGGCTAGATTGCCTTTGGGAAACCTTCTAATGTGCTTCTAATGACTGCCAAGCTTCTCCATGAAACAAAAATCCATTTTTCAAAACACTGGTGGTCATTTGGTGATATGTAGGGTTGTAAACAAGGGAATCCTGGAGTCTCCAAAGAAGGCTGAAGACCTCCTGAAGGGTAAATGGCAAAGATACAAGGTAGATGAGTGGGCTGCAACATGTTGCAAACAAGGGATTATGCAGGAGAAGTCTAAGTGTAACCTGTATAACTCTGGGGGTCCTTTTTCTGGCTCTCATTCCCACCGGAGCAAGGCTAGTTCTTCCCTTTAGGAATTAGTAACCTCAGGGGTTATACGGTTTCTTTAATGCTATTGGTTTAAGCTAGATTCTTGTGTGGTCCTCCCAATATGAATCACAAGTGATTAGTGCCATAATTTCATTTACTCAATTAACGGCAGTTAGCTTTTGCAAAGCTATTTTCTGAGAAGATAGATCCAGAACAGAAACATAAACCACTCACATCCCCCCTTTCCCAGATCAGGGACACACTTTCCTCTTTCACCTGAGTCCCTGCTGGACACAAATGAAAATGTTTCTTATAAAGTATTCACCTCTCTCAGCGTGTTCACTTGTGAATGCAGTGGGGCACAGCTGATGGATGAGCTAACTGGAAAACACATGTAATAATAATTACTAACATTTATGTAGTTCTTACTACTATGTGTCAGGCACAGTGTGAAAGGGCTTTACAATTATTCTCTCATTGGCTCCTCACAACAACCCTGGGAGGTTGGTGCTGTTATTATCCCCATTCTACAGATGAGGAAACTGAGGTAAACAGGCCCAGGTCACCCAGCTAGTAAGTGTTCCAGGCTGAATTTGAACTCAGGTTTTCCTGATTTCAGTCCCAGGGCTCTACCCACTGTGACACCTGTATAGTCACTTGTTTGTGAGCAGCAGTCCTGATCTATAGAAAAGCTAGGCAAGGAAGAAAACTAAGTAGGGCATAGAGCAGAGTTGGGTTGGCAAAGAAAACTAGATGATAATACAAAGCATACAAAAGTCAGTCTGACTCACAGGGAGGAAACCAGGATATCCTCAGGATCCTGCCACTTTCAGCCCTGGCTTACCCAGAAATTATAGCTCCTCCTCCTAACTGATTCAGACTTTCCTTTTGGTCTCTGAGCTTCCTCCTTTCTCCTTGGAACTGATCAAGGGATCCGTGCCCTTCCTCCTAGGCTTTAGACTTTTGTTGTTGTTGTTTTGGTTCAGTCACATTTTTTTAGTCTCATCTAGCTCTTTGTGACCCCTTTTGGAGTTTTCTTAGCTCTGAGACGCTAGAGTGGTTTGCCATTTCCTTCTCCAGCTCATTTTACAGATGAGGAAACTGAGGCAAACAGGATTAAGTGACTTGCCCAGGGTCACACAGCTAGGAAATGTCTTAGGTCAGTCAGGTCTTCCTGATTCTGGGCCCAGTACTCTATCTGTTGAGCCATCTAGCCACCCTTTTGCTTCTTTTGAAATCTCACTGATTACTGTAACCAACTCCTAGGTACTGCACCACCTGATGTTCTTGAATTCTGAGTCTGCTTTATGCAAAGATCTGTCCCAGAAATGGATTTGGTACTCCCCTCTTTTCCCGGGGCTACCGCTGTCATGTCATTGGATGGCTAGTGACAGTGCAGATAAATGGCTTAGGAAAAGGGTAATGCACTCAGGAAGAATAATAATTTATTTTTCTAATTAATTAAATTTTAGTTTTCAACAATCACTTCCACAAGATTTTGAGTTCCAGATTTTCTCCCCATCTCTCCCCTCTTGCTATCCCATGACAGCATGTAATTTGATACAGGCTCTACATATACATTTATATTGAACTATTTTCACATTAGTTATGCTGTAAAGAAGAATTAGAATCAACGGGAGAAACCATGAGAAAGAAGAAACAAACAAAAGGAGAAAGAGAGCAAATAATGTCTTTCAATCTGCATTCAGACTCCACAGTTCTTTTCCTGCATATGGACATTTTCCATCATGAGTCCTTGTAATGTTAATGAAATCAGAAGATCTTCCATACCCCTTTCTATTGGCACCTACTAAAGGCACTTAGCACCTCAAAGGCTTAGCTCCTTACTTCCAGTTAACTCCTTGGGAGTAATCACAGCTGGAGTTGAGAGGAGAGT
>JAQQSW010022983.1:0-10359 GCA_028646575.1 Pseudocheirus occidentalis
TCTCTCTCTGTCTCTCTGTCTCTCTCTCTGTCTCTCTGTCTCTCTGTCTCTCTCTCTCTGTCTCTCTCTCCCTCTCTCTGTCTCTCCCTCTCTCTGTCTCTCTCTGTCTCTCTGTCTCTCTCTCTGTCTCTCTGTCTCTCTCCCTCTCTCTGTCTCTCCCTCTCTCTGTCTCTCTCTCTCTCTTTCATTCTTTCCCTCCCTTTCTCTCAGTGGTGGTAGTAGTTATAGTTTTGCCTCTCACAGTGGAGTGTCTGGGTTTCTTGGTTCTCAGACTAGGTCTAGTTGTGAAAAGGAATTGGGAGTATCTCAGGCTCTCCAGCCATTGTGAGTATGCGTTGGGAACTGCTGGATGTGGAGGTAGAGGATCTGGGGTTGAATCCTGGCTTTGTCACATGCTAATTGTGCCGCCTTGAGCTAATCACTTAAAGTCTCTAAACCTTGGGAGGTTTTTCTTTTTTAAATGTATTTATTTACTTTTAGTGTACAACATTCAGTTCCATAACCCCTTGAGTTCCAAATTTTCACCCTCCCTCTCCTTCCCCCCTTCCCCCTCCATGGCAGTAGGCAATCCAATATAGATTCTACAAATACCTTTGCATTAAACATTAGTCGAATTATAAAGAATTATAACCAATGGAGAGAATACTGAGAAAGAAGGAACAAAACAAAACTCAACACACAAGAGAGTGAGAGCAAGTAGTTTGCTTCAATCTGCATTCAGACTCGAGTTCTTTTCTCTGGGTGTGACTAGGTGGCGCAGTGAATAGAGCACTGGCCCTGGTGTCAGAAGGGCCTGATAAAGTCTTCCTCAGACACTTAACACAAAACTAGCTGTGTTACCAAGCCACTTAAACCTCAATTGCCCTACTTTCCTCTCAAAAAAAAAAAATCATCGAGTCTTTTGGAGTTGTCTCATAACCTTGCATTGCTGAGAAATGAAAAAAATGAAGTAAAAGCAAGGTCCGGGACCCTCAAGAATGTCACCCTTTGTTTCTGCGGACCCTTCCTGGGATTGCTGTGTGCAGGATTTCCGCAGAAGATAGTCCATTATGTTAAACATTTGAATTAAATCTCCATTTAAATATTCACAGTAAAAGTGTCGCCCAATCATTGAATATCAAATCATGGGTATCTAGATGTTTTAAATACTTAGCATGGGGGGAGAGGGGACACAAACCTACACCGAAGGTATAAAACAAAAAACAAAAAAAAAGGTTTGTCTCCAGCTTGGAGAGTCGGGGCAGTGCAGCCAGAGAGTTTGTGAGGCTTTACAAAAGTTGCATCTTCTGTCCCAGCACAGGAACCTGCCTCAGAGCTGTTATCTGCAGCTCCAGCATCCAGTCACAGCCCCAGCTACTTGCACAGGATGTCGGGTAACCTGGGGCCGCTGCTCCCGGGGAAAAGGTCAAGGGGTACTGGAGCGCTGGGACCCCGCCACATGTTGTTGGTTTTGCCTACTTGCCCAGAACCTGCGGCTGGGGGGAGGGAGCTAGAGACTCCTAGAGCAGAGCAGCACAGACCGGCCACGCGGCCCCAGCAGAGTTAAGGTGAGCTGAGCGGAGCCCTGGGAAGAGGGCTGTAGTACGGAGCCGTGTGCAGAGCCAAGGAGTGTTGTGCAGAGCCGAGCCCCGCAGTGCAGAAGGAGGAAAGGAAGTTACCAGATGTGGAGCGGTATGATGGAGAAATCCAGAGGAATGCAGCCTGGTAGAACGTGAAGAGGCGACTGCTCTGGGAGTCTTCCTTAGAAGTGGAGGCTTGGAGAGGAGTCCACAATCAGAGAAGTATCTGAGGAGCAGAAAGTACTGATAAGGTGTGGGTTCTAGGGCTAACGTGGTCTTCCACACTGAAGAGGTTTCTGGAGCATGATGGAGACGTGAAGTTGGATCAGGTCATCACTCCAACAACACAGTAGTGTCCAATTTTTCCACATCCCCTCCAACATTTGTCACTTTCCTTTTTGGTCATATTAACTGATTTGATTAGCATGAGGTAATACTTCAGAGTTATTTTAATTTGCCTTTCTCTAATCAATTGTGATTTGGAGCACTTTTATATGACTATAGATTTGATTTCTTCTTTTGAAAACTGCCTATTCATATGTTTTTACCATTTATGAATTGGGGAGCAACTTATAAATGTGTCTCAGTTCTCTATGTATTTGAAAAATGAGTTTTTTTTATCAGAGAAAATTGCTGCAAAATGATTTTTTCCCATTTTCCTGTTTGTCTTCTAATCTTGGCTATATTGGTTTTGTTTGTGCAAAGCCTTTTTAATTTAATGTAATTAAAATTATCTGTTTTATATCCTGTAATATTCTCTCTCTTGTTTTGTTATAAATTCTTCCTTTATCTGTAGGTCTGACAGGCAAAATTTTCCATCCTCCCCTAATTTGCTTAAGATATTATCCTATATATGAATATATATATATATATTCATGTATTCATTTTGACCTTATCTCTGACCTACAGTGGGAGATGTTTGTCTTATACTTATCTTCTACAGAAACACTTTCCAATTTTCCCAGAAATTTTTGTTATATAGTGAGTTCTTGTCCTAAAAGCTTGGATCTTCGGGTTTATCAAACACTAGACTACTATGGTCATTTACTACCATGTATTATGTACGTAATCTATTCCACTGATTTACCTCTCTGTTTCTCAGCCATTCTAGATTTTTTAGCCAGTACTAGATTCTTTTCATGATCACTGCTTTGTAATATAGTACTTCTAGGTCCCTTCTTTTACATTTTTTTCATTGATCCCTTTTATATGCTTGGCCTTTTGTTCCATCAGCTGAATTTTGTTATCTTTTTCCAGTTCTAGAAAATAATTTTAGTAGTTTTATTGATATGACATCAAGTAAGCAAATAAATTTATGCAGAATTGTCATTTTATTATATTAGCTTAAAGATAATGGTTGCTGATGGTTCTAGATAGATACCATTTATGTCAAGAAAAGCTCCATTTATACCTCTTTTCTAGCATTTTTAAAAATAAAGAGTATTTATTTTGTCAAAAGTTTTTTCTACATCTATTGAAATAATCATACAATGTATTATTTTTGTTTTTGATCAGCATAATTGTTTATGCTAATAGTTTTCTAATAGTGAACCAACCCTGCATTCCTGGTATTGCATTCTTACTTGGTCATACTATATGATCTTTCTGATATATTGCTGTAATCTTCTTGCTAATGTGTGTGTGTCTCTCTCTTTAGAATGTATTTCTTATAAACAACAAATTATTGGATTCTGGTTTCTAATCCTTTCTGCTATTTGCTTCCATTTCATAGGTGAGTTTTTCCATTCACAGTTACAATCATTAAACGTCTTATTTTTGGAGATAATTTCCTTCATTCTTCCTCTTCTTTCCCTCTTCTCCTAGTATACCTCTTCTTCTCACTCCTTAATTTTTTTAGATTATCTTATTGTTCTGTCAATTCACACTTGTGCTCCCTGTCTATGTATAGTCTTTCTAACTGCCTTATGAATGATAAAATTCTTTAAAGTTACAGGAATTACCTTCCCACATAGGAATGTAAACAGTTTAAGCTTACTGAATCCCTTACAATTTCTTTTTCATATTTACCTTTTTATGCTTCTCTTGTTTCTTGTATTTGAAAGTCAGATTTTCTATTCAGCTCTGGTCTTTTCATCAAGAATGCTTCAAAGTCCTCCATTTTATTAAATAACTATCTTGGCCCCCTCCAAGGATTCCACAGTTACATAGTTTTGCTGGGTAGATTATACTCAGTTTTAATCCAAGTTCCATTGCCTTCTGGAATGTCATGTTTCAAGTCCTCTGCTCCTTTAACATGGAAGCTTTTAAATCTTATGTGATCCTGACTGTGTCTTCACAATATTAGAAGTATTTCTTTGTGGCTACTTGCAATATTTTCCCTTTGACCTGGTAGCTATGGAATTTTGTTATAATGTTTGTGGGAGTTTTAATTTGGGGATCTCTTTCAGGAGGTGATTATTAAATTTTATTAATTTCTATTTTAGCCTCTGGTTCTAGGAAATTGGGGCAATTTTGTTGGATAATTTCTTGAAATAACATGTCTAGATTTTTTTTTATCATGGCTTTCAGGTGGTCCAATTATTCTTAAGTTATTTTTCCTTGATCTGTTTTCCAGATCATTTTTCCCCCAATGAAATATTTCACATTTTCTTCTACATTTTTTCATTCTTTTAATTTTGTTGTATTGTTTCTTAATATCTCATGGGGTCATTATCTTTCACTTGCCCAATTCTGATTTTTAAGGAATTACTTTCTTTAGTGAACTTCTGTACCTCTTTTTCAATTTGATCAATTCTGCTTTGTAAGTAGTTCTTCCCTTCATGAATTTTTGGTCCTCTTTTCACCATTTATCCAATTATGTTTTTTTTAATTTATAGAATAAGGAGGTAGAGCCAAGATGGTAGAGAAAAAGCAAGAACTTGTTTGAGCTCTCATACCAATCACTTCTAGTACCTGTAAAATGTGACTCTAAACAAATTTTAAAGCTACAGAACCCACAAAGTGACACAAAGAAACAAATCTCCCACTGAAGGCAGCCTGGCAAGCCAACGGGAAGGGTCTATCACATCAGCTGGGAGCAGAGCACAATCCCATATGAGCCATGAAGGCCCAGATCAGCAGCCCAGACCAGCTGGAGCAGACTTCAGGAGAGTGAATCACTGGCAAATGGGGCAGTTTCCAGACTTCTCAACCCATGAATGCCAAAGAGAAAGTAAAGGTCAGTGGGAAACCCTGTTGATCCTGGTTGAGAGAAGACAATGGTCTGACCCCTGTCCCTGGAGTGGTGGAAGTGATGGTGGCTGCAGCTGCTTCGGCTTCCAACTCCAGGCTTACAGATCATAGAGGGACCAAGTAACTATCCAGAGGGCATTTGAAGGAATCTGCTGGCACTGAGGCAGGATTCTCTTTCTTTACCCTGCTTGGATCTGGGTTACAATTTGGGGTGGTGGTCCTGGGGTGAGGAGCACTGGTGTGGCAGAGCTTGTTGAGACTGTGGAGAGCGAGTGCTCCTCACAGTTCTGAGTCAGGTGCCTGGAAGAACTCCAACAATAGTTGTGCAAAACTCCAGGAATTTGGGACCCAGTTCTCTCCACTCTGGAAGCAGAGCTCTACTGTGGCAAAGAGCTCAAAAGTCAAGTAATTGGCTGGCAAGATGAGCAAACAGAAGAAGTGCAATCAGACTATAGAATCCTTTTTTGGGGACAAAGAGGATCAAAACATAGAACAAGAAGAAGACAACAAAGTCAAAACTCTTGCATCAAAAGCCTCCAAGAAAAATATGAACTGATAGCAGGCCATGGAGAATCTCAAGAAGGATTTTGAAAAATCAAGTAAGAGAAATAAAGTAAAAATTGGGAAGAGAAATTAGAATGATGCAAGAAAATCATTTTAGCCCTGGGCTAAAACCATCTTCTATTGACACTGACCAAATGCAGTTCAGCTTACCAGAGATGGGGTAGTAGCATGTTCATATATAAGGGACTTGGCTTTTAAATGTAATGTTATCTATGTCTTATTGTTTTCTTATTTATTTCGTTAAATATGTCCCAATTAATTTCAATCTGTTTGGGGCCGTACTGGGCCATACTGGCCTATAGGCCTCATGTATGATATCTCTCCCTTAGAGAACTGAAGAGTCAGTTTTGTCTAGGCTCACAAAGCCAATATGTATCAGATGTAAGGATTGAACCCAGGTCTTTAAGATTCTAAGGGTAGATGTCTATTTACTATGTCATATGGCTTCTATAAAAAAATAAATGATGAAAGCCTCTGTCCTCAAGGAGCTTTCATTCTCCTGGGAGATATAAGATAAATTAATCAACAAACATTTATTAAAGAATCTATAGCAGAAAATAACACCTTAAAAACTAGACTAACTCAAATGTCAAAAGAGATCCAAAAAGCCAATGAGGAAAAGAATACCTTAAAAAGCAGAATTGGTCAGATGGAAAAGGGATTTCAAAAACTCACTGAAGAGAATCATTCCTTCAAAATTACATTGGAACACATGGAAGCTAATAACTTTATGAGAAATCAAGATACTATGAAACAGATCCAAACAAATGACAAAATAGAAGGCAATGTGAAACATATCATTGGAAAAACCACTGGCCCAGAAAATAGGTCCAGGAGAGATCATGTAAAAATTATTGGTCTACCTGAAAGCCATGATCATAAAAAGAACCTAGACATCATCTTTCAAGAAATTATCAAGGAAAATTGCCTTGTTATTCTAGAACCAGAGGGCAAAATAGAAATTGAAAGAATTCACTGATCACCTCTTGAAAAAGGTCCCTAAAAGAAAACTCCTAGGAATATTATAGCCAATTTACAGAGTTCCCAGGTTAAGGAGAAAATATTACAAGTTGTCAGAAAGAAACAATCTGAGTATTGTAGAAACACAATTAGGATAACACAAAATCTAGCAGCTTCTAAATTAAGGGAACAAAGGGCTTGGAATATGATATTCCAGAGGTCAAAGGAGATAGGATTAAAAAATCACCTATTCAGCAAAACTGAGTATAATACTTCAGGGGAAAATATGGATATTCAATGAAATAGAGGACTTTCAATCATTCTTGATGAAAGGACCAGAGCTGAACAGAAAATTTGACTTTCAAATACAAGAAACAAGAGAAGCATGAGAAGGTAAACATGAAAAAGAAATCATAAATAACTTATTAAAGATGAAGTATTTTTATTCCTACATAGAAAATGATAAATGTTACTCATGAGACTTTTCTCAGTATGAGGATAGTTGAAGGGAATATATATGTATATATACATATATGTATGTATACAAGGGTATATGTGTGCGTGTATATATATATATATATATTTGTGTGTGTACATGTATACATAGACAGAGGGCACAAGATGAGTTGAATAGGAAGGGATGATATCTAAAAAATAAAATTGAGAGATGAGAGAGGCATATATTGGGAAAAGGAGAAAGGGAGAGATAGAATAGGGTAAATTATCTCATATAAAAGAGACAAGAGAAAACGGTTACAATGGAGGGGAAGAGCAGGAAGGTGAAAGGGAATGAGCCAATCTTACTCTCATTGGATTTGGCTCAAGGAGGGAATAACATATACATTCAATTGGGTATTTTACCTTACAGGAAAGTTGGGGGGAAGGGGATAAGAGGGGAGATGATAGAAGGGAGGGTAGATTGGAGGAGAGGGTAGATATAAGCAAACACTTTTGAAAAGGGACAGAGTCAAAGGAGAAAATAGAATAAATTGTGGGGGGTGGGATAGGATGAAGGGAAATATAGTTAGTCTTTCACAAAATAACTACTATGGAAATTATTTGGGTAACTGCATATGTGCAACCTATATTGAACTGCTTGTCTTCCCAATAGGGGTGGGTGAGGAGGGAAGAAGGGAAAGAATCTGGAAATCAAAATTTTAAAAAACAAATGTTCAAAATTGTTTTTTACATGCAACTGGGAAATAATATATACAGGCACTGGGAAATAGAAATCCATCTTGCCCTACAAGAAAGTAGGGGGAGGCATTGGGGAGGACATAAGAGAGAACAGATTGGGGAAGAGGTATCCAGTATGCTTGGTATCTTGGGCTGGGGAGTAGAGGAGAGACAGGGAGAAAATTTGTACCTCAAAATCTTGTGGCAATGAACGTTGAAACCTAAAAAATAAATAAACTTATTTTTTTTACGTGGACTGGGTTTCCTGAGGTGCTCATACATTCCCCCACTACTTGAGGTTTTCAAATGGCTCTTGGATGAACACTCATCAAAGATATTGTACAGAGCGTTTCTTTTCAAGTAACAGTTTGGAGTAAATGACCTCTGGGGTCCCATCCAGCTCTGACATTCAATGATCTATGGATCTTGGCTCACTAATAGTGTACATGGAGAGGATTGTTTGTGCTTTTAATGGTCAGGAACTCACTATTTATAACTTTAAAAAAAACACAACCAAACATGAGTTCTGTTGACCTTGGCTTCTCTAAGAAATTCCATTCAGAGAGACCTTCTTTCCTTCGAGTCAATTCAATCCAATTTATCAAACATTTATTAAGCTTCCCAGACTCATACCACCATAATGTACCAGGTACTGGGCTAGGTGCTAAGTATACAAAGGAAACAATGGAAGAAAAAAATATATATAGAAATTATTACATACAAAAAAAATACAACAAGCAGTTTCTGTAAGGAAGACATTAGCAACTGATGGCATCAGAAAAGACTTCCTGTAGCAAGGGCCACTTGAGCTGAATGTCAAGGGAAGTTAGACATTATAAGGGGAGGGGAAGAGAAGAGGAGAAGGGAGTGAACTTTAAGGTCCTGGGACAGACTGAGCAAAAACGTGGGATGTCTTAAACAAGGAACAAAAAGCAGGATAGAAAGCTCAAAGGCAGAGTTTGTGAGGGAGGAGTTTGTTCAGCAAACCTGGAAAAGGAGACTAGAGCTCAATTGTGCTGGGCTTTAAAAACCAGAGGAATTCATATTTTATCCTAGAAGCAAGGAGAGATTCTAAATCAGGGGAATGACATGACTAGACCTGTGCTTCAAGAATGTCACTTTGACAGCTTTGTAGGGGATGTATTATCGAGGGGAAGAGAATGGAGGCAAGGGGACCCATTTGGAATAATAATAATAATGATGATAATAAGGCTATTGGAATAGTCCAGGTGAGAGAGAGATGACTGTGTGACTGAAGAAAAAGGGACCAAATACAAAAGATGCTAATGGTGGTTGAATCAATGATTCTATCAACTGATTTGGCATGAATGGGAGGGAAGAGGAAAGAGTAAAGGGTCATTCCAGGGTTGCAAACCTGGGTAACTGGAACTATGCTGTTGCCCTCAGAAGAAATAGAGATGCTAGGAAGAAAGAGGGGAAGATTGTTTTGTTTTGTTTAGGGTTTCTTACAGGATCTGAAGACAGCTTGCTATCATCTTGATACTTTCCTGACTACGAAAAAACAGAAGCAGTTCTGGGAACAAACTGGGGAAGCAGAGGCTCTCCAGTATTTCCTGAAACCACAGCAGCCCTCACTTCTACTCCAGTGGATAAGTTGTTCAGCAGCAGAAGATTTTATTGGTTTCTGTTTTCCTTCATGGAATTTTAAGCCCAGGGGCCACAGGGAGCCAGAGATAGTCAGAAATAGATAAGAGAAACTTAGGTCATCAGTTCAAGGTAATGAAAACAACAAAAAAAGTGTGTGTCTGTCTATCCATGTTTGTGTCTAACAGAGGATGTGAGGAGAAATGAATTATTGTTTAGAGCCAGTCTGAGTTATGCTCACATGTATTGTGAACAAATCTATTAGGCACCATTCCATAACTAGAGGCAGCTACCTAAATTAAAGGCATAGTAACTAGGAGGAAATAGTCACTATACATTAATTCTAACTTCTTAAGGCATGGCAAAGATTATATTGCAGCACTAGGATTGGAGTCAGGAATTCACTATGTGCTTCAAAATGCTATCAAGGCATCACTTCAGCCTCCACAATGTTTCACACATCTACCCTCTATCCAGACAGTTGTCACCAAAATTCAGTCCCTCATCATCTCTCACCCAAATTATTGCAATAGGCTCTGAATTGATCCTCCAGCCTCAAGTCTCTCCTCTCTTCGACCTTCTTCCACACAACTGCCAAGATGACTTCCTAAAGCATGGGCTGCTATTCACTCCCCGACTCAGCTCCCCCTTTGGAGTCCATCTGTCACCCAATTCTCATGAGAACAATTTGTTCCACTAGCCAAGAAGGTGGCTGAAGTAAGCACTGTGGAGCACTTAGAATTTGGTCAGATATCAAAGATATCAAGGTCATCCACTCCATCCCAAGTCATCACCAGTCATCCTGACTTTTGTCTTGCCACTGGACTTTGATTATTCTGGAAGAGAAATTGAGGCTGATAACTTTGCACATCTCTGCCTGACTTAAATCCAGCTCACTTGAAAGTCAAGACATCACCCTGTGATTTCGTTGGTTTTCTTAAAAAATAACGGGCAAAACAAACTCAATAAATGCCAGTGGTTCCCTATTGACTCTAGAATCAAGCGTCTCTTCATCTTTGTCTTGTTCTTTTCCATGTTGATTTGTTATGCTTTATAATGCACATAATTATTTAAATATATGAATAAGTAAATAGACACATATTAGGGGGGCATGCTCTAAATTCATTTTTATTGACAGTAACATGCAATCAAAAAGCTTGGAGGTATGTACAAAAGTACTTATTGCAGCTCTCTTTGTGGTGGCAAAAAACTGGAAATTTAAGGGATGCCCATCAATTGGGGAATGGCTGAACAAGTTATGGTATATGAATGTGATAGAATATTATTGTGCTATAAGAAATGG
>JAQQSW010022984.1:0-10359 GCA_028646575.1 Pseudocheirus occidentalis
TAGCATGAGAGACATTTTGTTGGATAAGAATTTTTAGAATTAGCTTCTTGCTTTAATAAACATATTGGGGCCAGCTGGGTATGCACTGGATAGAATGCAGGGCCTAGAGTCAAGACCTGAGTTACAACCTGGTCTTAGACACTTACTAGCTGTGTGACCCTGGGCAAGTCACTCACTCCTGTTTGCCTCAGTTTCCTCATATGCAAAATGAGCTGAAGAAGAAAATGGCAAACCACTCCAGTATCTTTGCCAAGAAAACCCCAAATGAGGTCCCGACAAGTTGGACACAACTGAAAAGTAACTAAACTAAATTGAAACATTGAGATTCATATTCTTTATATTTTTAGTTAATTAACTCTAAAGATATAGTCTGTATAAAATATCAATTGCAAAAGCCCACTTCTCTTTTTCTCAAGTTTCCATTAAAAATACCCTTAATACATGTATAAATTGTTTTCTTCAAGACTTCAAAGAGATGAGAAAGTAGGCATATGCATTAATAATAATAATAATAACAACCAGCATTTCTATAGTATTTTAAGGTTTGCAAAGCACTTCGTAAATAGCATATCAGCAGACAGAGAATAAATGACTTCCCCAGGGTCACACAGATAATAAGCATGAGGTCAGATTTGAACTCAGATCTTTCTGATTCCAAGACTCCCTATCCTAGCTGAAGTCTTTTTTTTTTCTTTTTGGAGTGGGGAAGGCAGGGCAGTTGGGGTTAAGTCACTTGCCCAAGGTCACATAGCTAGTTTTGTGTTAAGTGTCTGAGATCAAATTTGAACTCAGGTCCTCCTGACTCCAGGGCCAGTGCTCTATTCACTGAGCCACTCTCTGAAGTCTTCTTAATCCCATCTTCTTTTCTCATTCCTTTCCAATGCCAAATTTACATGTTAAGTAATAAGCAAATAGCATTATTTTCCCTGTCTGGAATCATAGAATGACATGGACAGAAATTACTTTAAACATTATCCAGTCCAGCTCCCAAAATTTACAAATAAAGAAAATGAGTCCCAAAGAATTCCAGTAGTTCTGGTCCCAGAAACACACAATTAACAATTAGCAGAATTAGACCCAGATCTTGGGTCTCCTACTTTCTAGTCCAGTGATCTTCCCTATACATGTCAGATATGTTATAAGGATATTGTGAGATTTGCACAAATTGATTTAAAAGCTATAAATTGCCATGCCCATTTAAGATAGAAAATCAATTCAAGAAGTATCTGTTGAGTATCTTAAAGCATGGTTGAGTACTGGAAAGGTGGAGAAAACAAGACCTGGGGTCAAATGCCACCTCTGACACTTACTAGCTGTGTAACCCTTAATCTCTCTGAGTTTTGGACAATCTCCAAAACCCTAAATTATATATTGCAATCTGCTTTGGTGGAAGGCATTCTCACACCCAAGAAGTCACAGATTAACAGCTCAAAATAATAGAAGGGATGCTACAAGCCACCTATTACCATTAAATAAATTATGAGCATAATAACTAGCTGCCATTTAAGTTCAGAGGAAGACAAGCACTTTAGGATGGTGTGGTCAAATAAAGTTTTAAGAAGGAGACAGACCTTGGCCCTTGAAGGATGGGTAGGATTTGGGGAGTAAGTGGACAGTAAAAGTAGCATGAGCAAAATGGGAAAACACATGGTGGGGGGAGGGAAGGTGTGTGTGTGTATGTCTGTGTGTCTGTGTGTGTGTCTGTGTCTGTGTGTGTGTGTTGAAGGGAGAGAGGATTACAGAGTGAATAAGTGTGGCAGAAGCTAAGAAATTTAATGTGAGTAACCAATGAGAAATAGAGGTTGAGGGTAAAGAATAAGAGGGTCTTAGATCTAAGGTTAAGAAGTTTGTATTCTATTGGCAGTAAGTAGCAACTGAGGGTTTTTGAACAAGGGGGAAAAAATCAAAGTGGTACTTTAGGAAGGTTCATTTAGCAGTTCTAAAATTCGCTCTTCCAGATCTTCTCTTCTTTCCTCAAACTCCCAACTCTTACCCCCACTATTTCCGTCTCTCCACAAATGGCCTTGTCTCAAAATCTACTAAGACTGAAGTCATTTCGTTGTGAATTTCAAGTACTCTCGTCCATGACATTAAACCTCTTCCTGTTTTTTTCTTCTTTCCTTTGTTCTCAGAAAATAACGTGGCCTTTCTCATTATGGAGGCTAACCACCCCCTCCCCACACTTATGCCCTTATTTTTCTTATCCCATGATTGCATTTTGATACCTTACAGAATGCGTTATGTCCATTGAACCCTTAATAAATTGGGGTTTTCGCTTATTTTTTGTTTATTTTTTAACACAGCACAGTCTTAGCAATACAATGACTTCGAAAATACAAATGGAATTCACTTTAAATTTTCTTCACCTAACACATTTTTTTCAATAAATACTCCCCATTCATTACCAAAAACAGTAACAGCACTAGCAATACTACCCATTTAATGCAATGGATTGCAAAACTTTTTTTTTTTTAGTAGCAAGATAATTCAGAGCATTTCCACCATTCCTGTGGGGAAGGGTGGTTCAGTACCTGAATTTTCCTTCGGAGCAATATCAGCTGAACTGCAATAAATTATATTGAAATAAATGTGATTAAGTATTGGCTAAAATGAAGTGAACTAACTTGGGATAAATTGACTTGGCAGAGAAACATGAGAGGCCTGGAAGGAAGCTATTGCCATAGTCCTGAGGAGCAAATGCCCCATTCCTAAAACCTCAACAGGGGTTCCCTGGAGTTGAAGACTAAGACATGTCCTTCTGCTCTCTCAAACCCAATGCCAAATAACTCAAAGAGCTTTACCTTTCCCCTTTTCTATCCTTTATTTGTCACAGAGACTCAGCTCTATAATGATTCATACAGGAAGCTGAGGGAAACTTGTCAGGTACAGATACAGAGTTAACCATGTGTCCCCAAACAGGTGCGTGGGAGTAATTCACACCACGCTCACTCATGCACCTTAGCAGGAACTTAAGCTGGCAGCACAGAAGGGGGGTGATGGGAAGAGTCCTGCCATATCCCCAGCACTTAGAGTCATGCCTGACATATATTAGGTGCTTAATAAATGTTTATTGATAAACTGACTGACTGATTAATTGCACTCCAGACCACACAATGGCAGGAGAGGCTGTATCAAAACTCAGGGAATCCAAAGAGCACCAATTGTTTGGGGGTATTTCCTGTGCTTGAGTAAGCACTAGTCAGTGCAGTTAAACCACAACACCTGCTCCAGGGTCAACAAGGAGAGGTGATAAATTCTCAGAGGCTGGCTATGTCCTCTCTCTGCCATCTTTTCCTAATGTAGAAATGCCCTATCCCAGGAGAGAGCACAAATTCACTGACTGAGCAAGTTAGAAGGGGACCTCAGGGCCATCTAGTCCAACTCATACTTGAATAAGAATCCTGTCTACAACACACCCTCTTACATATTACAATCTGCTCTGGGGGAGGGAGTTCCCACACCCAGGAAATTGTAACAGCTCAAGGTAATAGAAGGGATGTCAAAATGCCCATTTCTATCCAGGAGGGTGATAAACCATCTAGAGGCCATTGTTAAACTTTTGGTGTTGTTATTAGGTTGTTTCAGTTAAATGTGAGTCTTTGTAACCCCGTTTGGGGTTATCTTGGCAAAGATACTTCTCCAGCTCATTTTACAGATGAGGAAACTGAGGCAAACAGGGTTAAATGTCTTGCTCACAGTCACACGGCTAGTGTCTGAGGCAAGATCTGAACTCATAAAGATGAGTCTACCTGATTCCAAGTCCAGTGCTCTATCCAATTCACCACCTAGTTGCCCATTAAATTTTTAGCATGTACATTTATACCTCAGAAATCAAGCTATAAATCTGGGCTTGATCTATTATTTTGTTAATTGTCCATAGGTTCCCAAAGTGGGAGAAAACACCCCCTGGGGGGCACAGGATTGATAGGGGAGCAGTAGTAGCTTCCGGTGCAATTGGGGGGTGTTGAATAAAAACAAAGGGGCAGAGGAAGCATAAAGAAGAGAAGAAATTTTTGAAAAACCATTTGATCATATTTCATCTGTTGTGTAACAGAGCTAAAGTTGTAGTGATTACATTGTTTTCCAAATAAACACGTAAAATGCAAGTTATAACTGATCAGTGGACAAGTCTACCAACAGGCCTTAACAAGCAAGCGTTGGCAAGAGAGCATGTTACAAGTTCACAGAAAGGCCAGCATGATTAGCAGGAATATGTGCCTGTAATTACTTGTTTACATTAAGATAGTGTCGAGTTACATGACATGACATTGCATCATCAAAATTTCAATGTGGGAAAAAACCCACAAATGTACAATAAATTATTAAATTTAATATGTATCATTTTAAAAAACATATGGTATTTGAAATGATAGATATTTTTAAACCATTAAAGCATTAAAGAAAGTCTATTTCACATATAAGGGGGTGCTGAGTAATTTTTTTAAAGAGGGCAATTAGATCAAAGAAGTTTGGGACCCTCTTTTAAGAAAGTGTTAATAATTTATATTCGACTTAAAAGAGCATGTACATACATTACTTTCCTTTTCTTCTGGTTATTACACGTTTATCAGCATAACCCAGAACTGTTGTCAGGGTTGAAACAGAAGGCTCCAGGCATGAAGTCATCACCTGACTGGAGGCCTGGTGACCCTAGGGTAATAACAATAAGAATAACAGCTAGCATTTACATAGCATTTTAAGGTTTGCATTCTTTATATTCACCATCTCACTTATGTCTCACAACATCCCTGCCTTTACCTCCAGTACACCTTTACCTCCAGTACCTGTAGGATAAGAGAGCTCTATTTTCTCCCAAAAAACCCATTCTACTTCTAAATAACTCCAGTTGTTAGGAAGTTTTTTTCCTTATACCAAGATCTTAGGGGGTTTCCCCCTCTCTATTCTTCTTCTTCTTCTTCTTTCTGTTGTTGGTTGTCTTTTGGTTCTGGAAGAGGACCATGACATCAGGAAAGTGATGTCATGATGTGCAAGTAAGTTGGATTTAAGTGAGGCAGGGCTGTGCAAAGTCACCAGCCTCACTTTCTCCTCTGGGGCTGTCTGTGGCCAGTAGCAAGACATAGATCAGGATGACTGGAAATGGTCTGGCTCCCCTCCCTGTAGGACTTCAGACAACCTGATCTTTTATCAGGTACATTGTAGAGGAAATTATTATCCAACTTGTCCCCAAATGGTGCCAATTCAGAGAATCTGTGATTCTGTGAAAACTAAATGTGCCTCTTGAAAACTAGCCTCTTAGTTCATCCTTCTGGGACCCAACAAAAAGGATGCTAACCCTTATTTCATTAGGTAACCATCCACTATTTGAAGAGTCATCATGCACCACAAACTCTCCCCTCCTTTTGCATCTTTTTTGCCTCCAGGATGAATACCCCCAATTCCTTCAACTAGTCCTCATATGGCATAACGCCAAGGTTCTTTATCATCTTGGCTTCCCTCTTCTGGACACTCTAAGCTTAGAGGTCTTAGCTGAGGAGGCCTGAACCATTGAATATAATTAATTAAATTCACTTCTTTGACTTTCATCTAAGATTTTTTTTTCTGTTTCTAAGTACAATCCTAAAATAATTTAATTAAAAATGTTGATTCCATTTGTACAAATTTAATTTTAAATGTTTTATTGGTACCTGGATGTTTGCTAGGGTTCCCAGGAAATTACACTGCCTTTGGTACATGTTTTTCTCTATAATAAAAATGGAACAGAGTTTGGATCTGTGATTTTGTTAGTATAGGGAGCTCCCAGGGGAAGTCTTACCAATGAAGACGCCCACCTTCTCTGCAACTTAGAGTCTTAGAAAGCTGATGATGCAGTGGTGTCAAGCTCAAATAGAAACTGATCATAAGGAGTCACATGTTGATATAGAAAATTGTGCCACCTACCTCTCTCTTAATAGAATGTTATTTTCCACTATAGTAATTATATTGATCCCTGATTTCCTCAAATAGTAATTCTTTCCAATTACACATTTCAATCCCTCCAAACCTCGTCATTCTGTGTACTTCTTATCCATTTATTTCCACAAATCCTTCATTGGATGAGTTCTACCCCATACAGCAGAGGAGGCTTTCATCTGTTTCTCTCATTCTCTCTGGGATACCAGTGTGGTACTCAGGCTGTCAATGTATTTATTGGCTTTAATTCTTGCTACCAC
This sequence comes from Pseudocheirus occidentalis, assembly GCA_028646575.1. Classification (NCBI taxonomy): domain Eukaryota; kingdom Metazoa; phylum Chordata; class Mammalia; order Diprotodontia; family Pseudocheiridae; genus Pseudocheirus; species Pseudocheirus occidentalis. The sequence continues at coordinate 6,171 of JAQQSW010022984.1, forward strand.
ATGGACAGCCCACCTCCATTTCTGGTGTAATAATAATAACAGTAACATTCATTTAGCTAGCAACTACCATGTGCCAGGTGTTGTGTAAAGAACTTTATAAATACTATCTCACAACAACTGTAGGTGTTATTTTGATCCTCAGCTTACAGTGGAGGAAACTGAGGCAAACAGGTTAAGTGACTTGTCCAAGGACACATAGCTAGTGTGTGTCAGACGCTGAATTTAAAGTTAAGTCTTCCTGATTCTAGTCCTCAATGATGAAATTTACATCACTTTTCTCATGTAAGCCCTGCACTATTACCGGTAATATGTTGCAACCTGCTTACATCTTCTTACATATGCAAGTAGGTGGGGGGGAGGGGCTTCTTCATTACCTGTTGGGTGACTTCTAAATGTCATTCTAAATGTCTGTGAGCCTCAGCAGCATAGTATCACCAGAAGAAATTTAGTGTAAGAAGGGATGAGAGCTTTTGTGGTTGCAAACAGTTTGGTATCCTTAGGAGAAAGCGGCATACAATTTCTCAAATAGGATCCAGCCTAATCTTTGCCTAGTACTACATTTATTGACAAGTTTTACCACTAAGCAGAGCAAAAACTAATTTCTGCAACATCACGCTATCTACAAAATGGTCTGCCTAGCAATGCAAGAAGTAAATAATTCAAGTATTTATTAAGGATCCAGGTGTGGAGGACTCTCCGTGTGCCACAAATGCTTAAATGCTATGAAAAGTAAATAAATAAAACTATTCTAAGGTCTTCAATGAAAAGAAAATATAATGCAAGCAAGCATTGAAGAGGGCAATAATTCAGACTTTCATTCATCCAACAAACATTTATTAAGCATAATCTGCTTGCAGATCCCTGCTCTGAGTGTTGAAAGATACAAAAAATATAAACATGATGTGATGCCTGCCCTCAAGAAGCTTACAGTCTGGTCAGAAAGATGCACCTATGACAGATGGAAGAACAAGAACATAAGCTGCTATCCTGAACACCCTTTCCTGGACACTTCTCAAAGTCCCACCATCACCAGGACCTGCTCCAAGTCCTCATTTCATTTCAAAAAGGTCCTTCCAAATGGTTCTATCAGTTTTTATGCACCCAGAATAGTGGCAATCACCATTCCCTTTTCAATGAAAAGAAGTTTTAAAGATATACCGACTGGAAATTAATAAGCTCTGACCAATATATTTCAATACCTGAAAAGACCAAGTAAATGTCAATATATCCATAGTTACCACTCAAGCAGCTCCTGTGTTGGTCAGGGGTAGGGGTGTCTCTGAAAGGACACAACTCTCCAGGGCTCATGATAAGAGCGTCTATGAAGGTAGTTAAGTAGAAGATCCCTTTGCCAGTTTTTGCTTGGCTGGCATGAACGTCAGCTTATATCACTAATATGTCAGAAAGCTGTGTCATAAAATCATACAGCTATATATTCCAATCCCATCATTTTACAGATGAGAAAATTGAAGACTAGAGAATGAAAGTGATTTGGCCATATTCACATAGCTTGTGAGCAGCAGAACCAGAATTAGAGCCTAGATCTTCCCAGCTCTAGACCAACGAGCCATCCACGGTACCAGGATCTCTCTGGTAAGAGTCTTCCTGAAGCTATTTCTATCCACCAGCTAGTTTCAGGCACATAGACTGTAGGTTATCCATCCTTGGTTCTCATTTCCTTTTCTGAGAGTGAAGTCCTCCTCTCTTGTCACTCCTGGCATCCTGCTGATCTGTATTGAAGCCAGTCTTTTATAAAGCCTCTTGGATCCATGAACGGAAGAGCTCTTCCGGATATATCACCCGTGCAACAATGTCACAGGATTCAATGTCTTCCTTTTTACAGCTTATTAACTTCTGAGGTGAATCTGTAATTTTCTAAAAGGGAAAACATTTTAAAGTAAACATTCATCCACATTAATGAATTGTCTTACAGGATAAAGTCCCAACTGTATCGTTAGCTATGGGTAATCCTCAGTCAGGGAGAGAACTAAATTGGGGGTCACCCTATTAATTAATCTTCATGGTTTACTTGGTTAATCTTTAAACTGCTTCCTACCATCATGCCTCCTTTCCCACTTCAGTGATATGGACTGTCACAATTACTCCCTCCCCACCCCCTTCAGTCCATACTGTCAATCATAAAACTGAGAAAATAAAATCTAGATGCATGTGAAATCTGGATCCTAGCGATCATCTATTCCAGTCTTCTCATTTTACACGTAAAGAAACTGAAACTCAGAAATGGGAATGACTTGCTCAAGGTCATATTGCTAGGAAGTAGCTGAGATAAGAATTGAACCCAGGGCTTTATAACTTTACTACCACAATTATTTCCCCTTGCTAAGAGGTTCTTTTCCTCCCAGTTAGAAAAAGATTGGAGAAACCTGGACTAGATCATCCCAAGTCTAACTTTTATCAATAATTTCAACATTGTACCAATCAAACCTTTAACCAGAAAAAAAATTAACTGACTTGAATTTCTCCTCTCTATACTGCCCAGATTCACTCTTCTATAAACATAATTATAAGGAATCAGGAGTTAATTGTATTGTATGATTACACATGTATAGCCTGTATCAAATTGCTTGCTTTCTCAGTAAAGGGGAAGGGAAGAAGGAGGGAGAGAATTTGGAACCCAAAATTTCAAAAGATGAATGTTAAAAGAATTTTTTTACATGCAACTGGAAAAATTAAAATATTTATAGTATTTTATTTTCCCCAATTACATATAAAGACAATTTTTTAGCATTCATTTTGACAAGATTTTAAGTTTCACATTGTTCTCCCTCCTCCCTCCCACCCTCCTCTCCTCCTAAAATGGTAAGCAATTTGATACAGGTTAAATAAAATATTTGTAAAGAGTTAATTGTACATTTATTTTAAAACATCCACTTTTCAGACACAAACACACAGATTTATCAGCCTACAAGCAGGCCGCTTCAATCTGTTTCCATGTGCTCTAGAGAGTTAGCACTGCACAAAGAACAAAATGGACAATACCCACTTTAAAAAATAAGTCTTCATCCCTATTGTCTTCCCCTTTCATTATTTATTATTAGAGATAGGTAGGTGGGACAATGGATAAAGTCCTAGGCCTGGAGGGAGGAACCCCTGAGTTCATATTCACCTCTGATATTTACTAGGCATCCAACCCTGGGTTGCATTTAACCTCTACTTGCCTCAGTTTATTCAAATGTAAAAGAAGATAATGACAACACCTACCTCCCAGGATTATGTGAGAATCAAATGAGAGAATATTTATAAAGTAGTTAGCACAGCACCCGACCCCATAGTAGCCACTTAAACAAATACTTATTACTTATTCAAGATTCAAGTATTCCTATAACCATAACATTGAACCATTGTTTTCTGCACACAGAGGTGTTATCCAAGTCATGCCCTTGCCCCTAGAGTATCACTCAATCTCACTGTGGCTACTCAGATAAGGAACCAAGAGTCAGCCACCATCTGACTCTAGTCTGTCCATTGTTAGTCAAATGGAACTAGAGGCGGCTAAAGAGTGCTCAGTACTGATTCCCTCTAAATCGGTGAGTCAGTCCATCAGTAAACATGGGGCATTCCATAAATATTATAAATTATAAATTTATCATAATAAATTAATTTTAATTTATATAAATAAATAAATAATATTATAAATAAATTCCATAGAGCACCAGCTACTGTGCACAGAAAAAGGTAAATGACAGCCCAGCTCTCCAAAAGCTCACAGCCTAATGGGAGGCTCCACATGCAAACAGCTGGGCACAAGCAAGATGGAGACACGGTAAGTTGGAAATAGATTTCAGAAGGAAGGCAATAGCATTAAAGGGGAATTGGGAGAGCCTTCTTGAACAAGAAAGACTTTTAGCTGGAACCTGAAAAAAGTCAAGAAAACCAGGAGATGGAGAAGAGGAAGGAGAGTGTTGAAGGCACAGAGAACAGCCAGTAAAAATAGGCAGTCAGGAGGTGAAGTGTTTTGTTCTAGCATCAACAAGAAGGCCAGTGGATAGCAGATTACACGGAGAAGGGAAGGGAAGGTGTAAGAAGCCTGAAAAGGTGGTAGGAGGGAAAAGCCAGGTTATGAAATCACAAGATGTTAGTACTAGAAGGGATTGTAGAAAACTGCTAGTTCAACCTTCATTTCACAGGTGAGGAAACAGAGATTCAGGAGGATGAAGAAACATCCATA
>JAQQSW010022985.1:0-10359 GCA_028646575.1 Pseudocheirus occidentalis
AGAGGATGACCCATCAAGTGAGATCCTTTAATTACTCTGAATCAGCTCTTTTGGACAACCGATTATCTAAAGTTCAAAATATGTTCACAATTTAATAGAAATGCAAGATTTCTCTGGTTTTGGGGCCTCAGTTGAAATAGATGACCTATTAGACCTTTCTAGCTTTAAACCTATTAACTTTCTTATACTTCACCTGTTTGGTGTGCAATATTAGACAATCTGTATTATTGAAATATCATGCCATTGTGGTAGCATATTTCCAGGTAAGAAAATACGGGAGAAATATATTTTTAGTTTCTTAAGGAATATCTCTAAGCTAGCCAACATTAACGAGCACCTCTGACTCTCAAGGGGTTAGCTTCACTTTTCTGGCTAAGTAATGTCTCTACTTGATAATTCCATCTGTATCACCCTTGGTGGTAAACTCCTGAGCAGAATGTTTGCTTTCCCCTTGTGTCTGAATGACCTATCATTTTTAGGAGGAAAACAGAATGTATTACTACAAAGAGAGAGTGACAGACATAAAGGAAATGAAAGTCACTTATTCAAGGTGACAATGAAAACTGCAAAATGGGATTGGCCATTATCAGAGCATTTTGCTATTGAGATACATAAGGAGAAATATTGTATTTCCCACAACTCCTGAGGTTAGCAAATAGCTTGAATGACTGACTGATATTCACAATCACACTTTTTTTGTATCCTGAGATCTAGAAAATGTGTTATCCATTGGAAATAAAGAAGGCGATGTGTGCAGGAAGGTGTGTGCATGGTGTGTTTTCTTATACTAATGTGTATAACTATTCCAAATGGAAGAACAGAACCCACGTCTCTATCTACACCCTCCAGCCCCCACTAAACACACACACACACGCATGCACACACGTTCCTATTTTAGTCATCTAGGGCAAGAGTACATTGGTCAGAATATCCTCATGGATTTGTAGTTTATCCAGTTTAGGAAAAATAAAAACTAACTCAAAAGTGGCCCCTGGAGGAGAGTTAGTGTTCCATGCAGGCTGTTAGCTGGATTGTGGGCAACTCAAGGCAAGAGGAAGAAAGAAGGGTAGCAATATGGTGGTCTTTTTTGGCATCAGTGGTACTACAGAAGTTAGTGAGGAGGAAACCTTAGAGCTTTTAAAAGCAACTTTTACATGAAGAAGGAAGGTGTGTTACTTTGGTGGGGAAAGGCTGTCAGTCCTACATCGCAGTAGCGTGAATAATGAGAGAAAACTAGAGAGTAGGAAAAGCGGGAGGTCCCTTCCATTACCCTACTTACTGCTGTGTTGTTTTGTTAGTTTGTTTTGTAATAGCTGCATTGGACAGATTTTTATTTTAATTTTTTGTACGTGTTTAAATGATCTTGTCTTTTAGTTGTCCAGTGTTCTTTGTGACAAAAGAGTATAAGGGAGAAATTAGAAGCCACTCCAAAAAGCAGGGGGCTTCTTTAAATAGGACTGGAAGGTAGAACCCCAGCACATTGTTTGAGAGTTAAGCTTTCTTAACTGGGGGAAAAAGCATAAGAAACTTTATAAGAGCAGAATAACTATAAATTCACTTCCTAACACATGAATTTCCTCCAAAGACACAAACGATATAATCTTCTCCCTTACCTTTTGCCTTCCTTAATTTGTATCCTTCCTTCCTTTCTACCATCTTCCTTCCCTCACTATTTCTCTCCCCCTCTTCCTTCTTTTCTTTGTTCCTTCTTTCCAAGCTTCTCAACATCCCATATTTTTCTCTCTTTAATTCTCCTTTCTCATGACTTTCTTTTTTGTCTTTCTTTTATTCTCTTTTTTGTCTTTTCTCTTTTTCTCTCATCTTACCTGGGTTCCATTTCAGAAACTGTATTTAAGTCAAGTTAGAACAAAAGAGCATGATTAATAGAAGAACAAATGTTCAATTCCCTTAAAAGGGAATATATAATATTATATTAAGCATTCCATGTAACAAATATCCTTTTCTTGTGTGGAAAAAAGGAAGCATAAGGGATATTACTATTGTAAATATGATTAAAAAGTAAAGTTGAGCAGATTGATTCAATGTGAGCAAGGGAAAATATACTATTCACAGTTAGTCCAAAGATATAGGATTCAGCTGAACTAGATAATGTAACAAACTAATCTTTTCCTCTGTGTGGAATTATTCGTTATACATCAAGGAGCCTCTATATTGTAGACTTAAAAAATATCATTTCAAAGGTTTACCTTAAAAAAAATCTCACCAAAATCCTGAGGCCATTCACCACATTTTTATCCTTGTTTTGTTGCTGGACACTGTGAATGGTCTCTTGATTAGAAAGGGCCAATGAATCTATTTGTGGAATCCTCATACAGAGCCTTATGACCTCCTAATATTCATTCATTTATACATTGAAAGTCTCTGCTCTTAAAGACTTCAGATTCTATTGAGGAAATGTTATCTATTCTCTGTTTCTCTCTTTCTCCCTTTTTCTCCCTCTCTTTTTTCATCTCCCAATATGCGGAAAAATGAGTACATACTAGGTATCTGTGAAAGAAACATATGGAGGTAACATCCAATGAAAATCATCAGGAAAGATCTATTTTTTTTACCTTAAATCAAATAGAAAAATGTGTACTGTGACCTGCTTAGTTATGCATATTAACCACAGGGACATCCCAGGGAGGCAGCATAACAGCACAGATTTCTCTTAAATTAGAGTTTACTCTAGCTTTTACACAAGAAAGTCTTCTGAAACCCATATTCACAGACTCTTGGCATTTTCCCAGATTGAAAACAAACTTGGAATGTCCAACCTCTTCATCTCTGCCTTCTGACTTTCCTGGCTTCCTTCAAGTCTCATCAAATTTTATTTTCTGGAGGAAGTATTTACCTACCTCTCTAAATTCTAGCCCCTTCCTTCTTTTAATGATTTACTCTTTGCAGATGCTATGATGGTATACCAGAGAACCCAAAAGAATGAACATACACATATACACAGCTATATACATGCTATGCATGCCTTTATATAGGAGTATATTTTGTGAGTATAATAATAAGCATTTATATTCAGGATTGAAGGATTAAACAACTTTACCAATCCAAATAAAGTATTTGCATTTCTCTGTTCTATCAACAAAAACTAGCAGGAAGAGACAGAAAGATAAGTTATATTTAAATACTGCAGAATTTCCATTTATATGGCACATAGTATAAAATGCATGAGAATCTACCCTCCCAGATACAGGAACTAAATGAAACACAATTACTTTTCAAACAAAAGAACACAGAATTAAACACTTAAGGAAATATCCATTGTTCATGGGTAAACTGAGAGAACATAATAAAAATGACAATACTACATAAATTAATTTACTTATTCATTACTATAACCAATTGAACTTATAAAGAAATATTTATAGAACAAAAAAAGTGCTGACATTCACCTGGAAAAGATCAAGAATACCAAAAAAAATAGTGGAGAAAAAGGGGAAAAAAGGAGAGCAGTAGTACCATATTTCAGACTATACTGAAGCAGTAATTATCAAAATAATCTACATACATAATACATAAAATAAATCAAAAACATGTTCAAGCTCTAGGGTTAGAACTCAGTATTCAACAAAAATTGCTGGGAAAACTGAATTGTAGTCTGTTAGAGGCTAGGCCTAGACCAACATCTCATACTTTATATCAAAATAACCTCAAAATGAATACATTATTTAGATATTAAGGAAACAATAAGCAATTTAGAGGAACATGGAAAAAAGTACCTTCAGATCTATGGATAAGGGAAGACTTTATGAGTAAACAAGAGATAGAGAATTTCACAGGAGATAAAAGGAAGTATTTTGGTTGTATGAAATTAAAACAAAAACAAAAAACAAAGATTTTGCACAAACAAAAGAAAATAGACTCCAAATTAGAAGGTAAACAGGAGTGAGGGGAGTTACAGCAACATTCTCTGATAAATGTCTCATTTCTCAAATATGTTGGGAACTGATGCAAATTTATAAAAAAATACAAAGCCTTCTCCAACTGATAAATGCTCAAAAGATATGAATAGACTGTTTTCGTAAGAATAATTAGTTATCAATAGTCATGTCAAAAATGTTCTAAAACAGTAATAATTAGAAAAATACAAATTGAATAACTGAGGTATCACCTCACAAACTTATCAGATTGTGAATATAAATGCTTATTAGTATACCCACAAAAATATACAGCCATATAAAGGTAGGCATCGCATGTATATGTGTGTGTGTATACACACACACACACACATATACATGTATGTACAAACATTGAAAATAAACCACAACCCTCTCTCTGTTTCCGTTTATATAGACATTGAAAATCACTAGAATGATTTAGGCAAAAGGGACATTATATTCTAAGTTGTTGTATCAATAGCAAATCTGTTATTTTAGCAGTTAGTCTTTTGGTTTCATGTATATCTCAGGGAACATCTGTTGAGGGATGGACAAACTCATTCAAATTGAAGTAATTTTGAGCTAAGAACTAACTGTCCTAGATATCTGTCCTATTCCTAACTAAAATTTATTTGATGTTTGAGAAAACTCATTTAAATTTGTTTAATTTGCTTTCTGTTTTCTTCTACCTCTCTGCTGTGGTCCCACTGGGAACCCAAATCAACTTTGTTGAAATATCAAGAAAGAAGCTTTTATCACTGTTTTTCAAGCCTAGCTAGAAGCAAGAATTATTGGCAGATCTCACAAGGGAGCTTACAATAGCCTTTGTAACTTGGGATAGGAGAATGAAAATGGTTTGTATGAACATCTAAACATTTAAAGTTTGTTTTGCCCTAGTAGAGATGTCTGTCGAGATAAAAACTGCATGAACAAACAAATTTGGGGGCCTAGATGTCCCAAGAATTGGTGATTCTTTATCTTGTCATCTGGATTAAATCATTTTTCTTCCTGCCTCAAAATTATGATCTGAAAGATAGGAATTGCAGTAGTGTAATAGCTAAGTACCCTGAAATGTTTAGAAAATTAGTTAATAAGTGACTTGGAATTAAAGCCTTGTAAAGATGTTAGGATTTTAATTGACAATATTGTCTATATCGTCATCAATTTCGTCATTGATATTGCTTTAATTATGAATTTTTTCAGAAAATTGTCACTATAATTTAGCAGTAGTGAAGTTAATTCAACAGGAACTTATTAAGGACCTTGTGATAGTCACTGTCCTGAGTGATGAGTATATGATGGAAGACAAACCCTATTCCAGCTTTCAGTCTAATGGGTGGAGAGTAACATTTAAACAATTATGAACAAACAAAATACATGCCAGATAAATGTAGACAAAGTCACAGAGAAGTCACTAGTACTCCAATGGAGTTTGGAAAAGGCTTCTTGAAGAAGGTAGAATTTTAACTGAGATGTGAAAGAATCCAAGAGGACGAGATGAAGAAGGAGAGAATTTCAGGCATGAGAGACGGGAAGTCTGTAGAAACAGAGATAGATGACAATGTATTGTATAATGGAAAGAAAAAGTTGGGCAACATTGTTAGATCATAGAGCATCTGGAATGGAGGAAAGTGTGAGAAGATTTGAAAGACAGAAGGTGTCTAAATTATGTAGGAAATCAAAGGCAAACGGAGGATTTTATATTTGATTTTAGATGTAACAGGGAGTCATTGGATTTTATTTAATAGGACTATCACAGGGTCAGACCTTCCACTTTAGGAAGATCATTTCAATAGCTACTTAGATGATGGATTAGAGAAGGGAGAGAGGAGTCAGATTGTTGCAAGAATCTAAGCATGAGGTTATAAGAGCTTAGAAGAGGCTAATGGCATCATCAAAGGAAAGACAAGAGCTTTGTACAAGAGATATTACAAAGGTATAATGGATGGGACTTGACATTGATTGGACATATGGTGTGTTATCAAGTGAGTATTTGAGAATTATGGTGAATTCTCAAGAGTTTCCATTTTAAAATCCAAAAACTAGGCTCTAAAGGGCACATTACAGTCAAGATCACTATTCCCTTCTTCTTTATACGCACTTGTAAATGTCAGCATACCTTAATCCTTGATTGGCAGGGAACAAAACGTTAATATCAGAACCTCAAAATAAAGAAAAAAAATCAAAATTGCTATCAGATACATGTCTCCCCTGTGTCACAGATTCCTTACCCCTAGTGCCTTTGATCTTCTCAGACCTTCTGATTTTAAACATAGTAATTATCACACAATATTACCTTTTAGGACAAAAAAGCATAAGGGGAGTGAACCAAAGACCCAAAAGGAATGACACCATCATTGTGCTGCTTTGTTCTGACAAATTCTTCCTGTTTCTGATTGCCCTCTTCCAATACAATAAGATTATGAAATGTCAGGACAATTAGCAAGTTTCAGATACAAATATCAATACTTATTTTACATATGATTACACCATTCTTGGCATGGAAAAAGGCTGATGTCCCATTCAGGTCTCTAAAAATCCACTGAAACCTTGTCACTTTCCTCCCTCAATTTTTTGACATGGTCCACAAAGGTGTAATAAGTCACTCAACTGAATAAATGAATAAACAGACAAGTAAACAGTCCAATAAATCAATGAATTCACTGAAAATAATCCTATGAAAAGGATTATGTTTCAGTGAATTTGCAAGTATAGCAACTTCCACCTACTTCTTGGAAATTCAATGACATCAGAATTCTTTTGGCCTTGAAGTAGAACCAAAGTCATACATGTAGAAAGTGGTTGTGGTGATTCTTGTGGAGGTGCTCATATAAAAGGAAATGTAGTACAGGTTATGAGAAGTAATAATGTAGCAGTGTAATCAGTGAACATTAGATATATAAGATAAAATTAGTGTGTGGAAATGATTATTTCTTCATCTTAAGGATCAAGTCCTAAGGGGCCATTGGGAGCTATTTTCTTGAACTAGAGATAAATTATCTAAATCCATGCCCATCCCTCATACTCCTTGTCTTAATCTGACCACTCTTCATGTGCCTTTGATTTCCTTCTTTCATTCTACAAGAAGAAAAAACAACAAGTTATTTAAGCAAGGTATTCTGTGAAGCAAACAGTAAATTATTCTTTGGACCTAGAGTAGACTGTAATGGAAGAAAGTACCTTATGTGCTTTGAAATGTTATATAAAATTATGTCTGTTACTACTACTGTTACTACCTCTCCTCTTCTTCCTCTTCCCCCTCCACCTCATCTTTTTCCTCCTTGTTCTTGTTCATCTTGTCCTTTGACTACTACTACTACTACTACTACTACCACCACCATCATCACCACCACCACCACCACCACCACCACCACCACTACTACTACCACAACTATTAAAAATGAGTTATTGTAAATTATTCTGCCTCACATTTAATTTAAAAACTTAATAAAAAATAAGGCACATCTTTTTTGGAAAGAATACATTTCACTTCACAAAGAATGGAATCAAGTTGTTATATATCCAGCCTTTATACCAATTCATGATCACACACACATATAAACATGATAATACACATATACATATATGTGTATGTGCACATATGGATATCTTTGTGAATATATACACTGCATATACCTATACACATGCACCCTAAGTATGTATATATGTGTATACACATATACATACATGTATACACATATAAAGATACATATATGTACACACATGCACACATGCACGTATTCATATATACATACACATATACTTTAATGATTGCCTACCAGCTTTGTCCTGTCTTGCCATACTGGTGGGGAATGACATTAACTGATTGTTAGAGATTCTACCACCTGTCCTTGGAGGAAAAAAGCAGCTATACATGACTAATTTAAGTTTTTGGTTACCCTTCAAATTAAAATCATGTAATCAGTGTTTTGGTTGGGTTTATGTAACAAGAAGGTGCATTTTGTGAAGTCTATGTCATTTTCATTCAGAATCTAGTAATTTATTATTTGATTATAGGAAAAAATATTTCACCCATATTATACGACACACATGTGTATGTGTCACTGAAAGGGTTTTTTTTCTAAGAAGGTAGGGAAAAGATGTTTGAGGAATACAAGGTTGAAATAAGCAATAATAAGTATAAAATACTAGAAGCACCACTCAAGTTATGTTTGGTATAGCACATATTAAGTAGGATTAATTAGTATTTTTCCCCAAGACAACATATAAGTTTTGGGAAGCAAATTGGGCAAACTGTATTTAGAACAAAATTTCTACTGTCCAAATCCAAAAGGTAAATTCACAAGTTGCATTCCAATATTGATTCTCCTTTCATGTTTCTGTTTCAGGGCCTACTGAGATGGTCCCATGACTATTTCCTTTGCTTTGGGACATTACTTACTTTTCTTAGCTGATGGGCATTTGCTTTACCTGAAATGAGCTGAAGTCCTTCATCAATTTTCAACTCTCTTCAGTTCTAGCAACAAATAATACAGACCAAGTAGCAGCATCATTTCTTTGTAGAACAAAACCTAGATTGGGGCTTTGAACATTTTGTGCTTGAAAAGTGATGAGGATTCAGCTTATCTTTAAATTGAAAAATGGCCATAGCTTTCCTGTTCCTCTTCTAAACCCAAATGAGTGTAGTGGAAAAAATAGATTTGTGATCAGGCATTTGTCAGCGTCATCATGTGGTGATGGTAAGGGTTGGTGGGACTTATTTTTTTATCTTTTAATAGCATTTGAATTAGGAGAGATTCCTGAAGTAAATATTTTTTCTGCCTTTTCTCCCTTTAAAATCCCCATAGAACATGAGCATAGCAATTCACATTTTAGACGTGTGATTTTAAAGAATAAAATAAAAGCTGCTTTTTAATGGGAAAAATATGTGTAGGTATATACAGACACATATACATGCATGTACATATGCATGTGTCCATATCTGTAGTAGTAAGTGGTGCTAGTGACATGTGTAGGGGATCAATGTAAAGGTTGGTTTCTTCGAAATTCATGGGAACTTGAAATTTGATAAGCATTTATACTTTTCTTTTGTGTGCCTTGGGAATTTTAAGCACTTGGAATAGGAAGTCAATAATTAAGCTGTTCCTGACCTCAAAGAATGCATGTTCTATTTTTGGTGGAAACATGTCTACAGATAAGCAGACTTACATATATGTCTGTACACTTATGTAAGTCAAATGTAGTGTGTACACACATATATAAATGTGTATATATACGTATATGTACACACATATACATATGTGGGCATACAGACACACATCTATCTATCTGTCTGTCTGTCTGTCTGTCTATCTATCTATCTATCTATCTATCTATCTATCTATCTGCATGTACGAGGTGATTAAATCTTGATGGGTCAGGAACCCTAATGAAGAATCAGAGAAGACCTTTTAGATAAGACAATTAAGTTAGAGTTCCAAGGGATGTAGGAATTCCAAGAGTCAACCATAAAGAGGGAGGGTACTCATGTATTGAAAACAGTCTCTGAAAGGGTGTAGAGATCAGTACACCTTTTTAATTTGAATACAGAATATATTAGGTTGAGAAATTTATTATCAGAAACATGTATAAGTGTAAACAATTTCACGGTTATTTTGAATAGTTCATGTATATGGATAAAAGGGGACATAATGAGGCATGTTTGGGGGTTATAATGACAAAAACTTGGCAGTTCAATGGATATGAGAAAGCAATCCATGTAAAGAGCTGAAGATGATTCAAACTATGAACCTGAGTGATTATAAAATGAAAGCGTTATTCACAAGAATATGGAAATGAGGAGGATGGAATTGTTTACAGGTGAGAGCTCATTTTAAATAAGATTTTTTCCATATAAACTATACATTTGATTGAAGTCTCTAAATTACCATTTGAGGCTTATTTTCAGTTGTTTTTAGACTTTAATAGTGATCTGAAGAAAATAGTGATCTCTATGTTTAAATGGACAACTATAATTTTAGAAGCTAATTGCTCAATTTCTGATTTAGAGAATTATTTTTTTTTCCTAAATCGTTTTGGTTAAAATGTGGAAATCATGATTGCTGTTTAGTATAAATGAAAATTACTTGATACTTGAAAATCAGTAAGCCTTCTTGAAAAACACTTTTTTCTATTGATCTGCTCATTAACTCATTACTAAAACTGCTAGCTCCTTGTGTTGCCTCTCTGGTGATAGTGGGTAGAAGTATTATATGATCATCTGTAAGAGGGCAATTTGCTAAAGCAATTCATACTAGTTTCAGTAATGACAATTGATCCATTTCACTTCTAACTTGATTAATCCTACAGACTGAACTATTACCTTTGACTTATTGTTCTTCTGGGTGCTGAATAAAACTTTTGCCACAGTGACAAGTGCAAAGGAGTCCTTCTTTGGCACTTTATTGTGTATGGCATCGACAATGTAACGATCATAAGTACTGTTTCCCTTTATATTATATATACT
>JAQQSW010022986.1:0-10358 GCA_028646575.1 Pseudocheirus occidentalis
GAAATAGAACAAGGGGGGATGGGATAAGAAGGAGGGACATATAATCAGTTTCTCACAATATGCCCACTATGCAGATGTTCTACATAAGTACATATGTACAGTCTATATTTAATTGCTTCTCCTTCCAGTGGGGATGGGTGACGAGGGAGGAAGGGAAAGAATCTAGAATTTCAAGTTCTATAATCAAATGTTAAAAATATGTGTGTGTGTGTGTGTGTGTGTGTGTATAATTATTATTATTATCTACTGCATCCAACTGGTAATTAAGATACACAGTCATGGGGTAGGGAGATCCATCCTGCCCTACCAGAAAGTCAGAGGGGTGTGGGGGAGGATAAAGGAGAGAGAAGATTAGGGAAGGGGGGGATGGCTGTTTTGAGGTGTTGGGTAGGGGAAAGATGGGGAGAAAATTTGTAACTCAATATCTCATGGACATGAGTGATGTAAACAAGAAAATAAATAAATTTATTTAAAAATAAAATAAATTGTTTAAATGTAAAAAATAAAATAAAATAAATGCTTATTCATTTTAAAAGAAGAATTACATTCATCTAAATACAGTGATGCACAGCTATCATCCCTGGTAGGGGCAGAATGTCAAGCCAAGAAAAGGCAACTTCCAAAATTCAGATTACCAGCATAGCAAACCCCATTTATTCAGCAAACATTCACAGAACAGAGAAAGTCAAAATACGGTGTAACTCATCCATTTAGCAAGTAAGTTCTCAATTCAATCCAGGTAATACTCCAGCCCTAGACAGTACACCCACTCAGTCAGTCAAAGTGTCTTCTCAAATGGAGATCAGTTTCCAGTTACAAACAAAGTACATTCACCTGGTCAAACACAGAGCACAAAAAGGCCAAAGGTTTCCCACCCCTGGACACAAAGTAATTACAATACCAAACACCAAGTACTTTCTCAAAAGGGGCAGGAGAACAAAAGGCTATCCACCCTTCAGCCATAACAAGGTCAAGATAACATCTCAGCATTGAAAACCCAAGGAAAGGCCCTTCTTTCATCTTTACTGCAGGCAAGCCCTCAGCAATCTCAGTTCCTGAGGAGACAAGGCTCAACAAAGTCATAGAGTGATCAAGTCACTCTCTGCCTGTAGAACAGTCCCAGAACTCCTGAAAACATGAGCAAGGCCCTTTTCCAGGATTTCTGTGAAGGTACCACAAGAAAATCCTCCTTCAGGGCTTCTGAACAAACAACCAGGTTCCAGTGAAGAGGTTAACCCACAAAGAGGGTTAGGGTTGCCTGAGACCCCAAAATACCAATATACTGAGTCCTATGGAAAGAATTCCCCTGAAGTTTTCTCAGCCAAAGAAAAGTAGTTTATTGAAAGTTCATTAAAAGTTCACCATATGGAGTAGACTCTTAAGGAGTCAGTCTATGCTTGGTCATTCTATGGCACTCTCACACAGCAAGTCTGTGCTAGGACATTCTGTGGTACTCTCACACCACATGGAAGGGAGATGGGATTCTATATACAGAGAGTTTGTGGGAGGAATCTAGGGGTGATCTAGAGGAGGAGTTTGGGGAGGGTCTGCAGGAGGGGTCAGATGAGGTCAGACTCCAGCAATGAATTTGGGGAGGGTCTTCAGGGGTCAAGATGGGGTCAGACTCCAGTAATGATTGATCAAAGATGGGAAGTTGCTGGAGGAGACCTGGAGACCATAGACAATGGTGGGCCAGGCTAGTTCAAGGGTGGGAACAGGAACATTAAGTGTGGGAAACTATTGGAACAAAGGAGGGCTAAAGACGGGCACAGTCACAACTTAAGTCACATGACCTCAGGCAAATGCTTTCCCTGAGAAGATTTACTTTCCCAGGGCCTGTACCTCAAAGATTCAAGGAGCTCCCAGAGCATATACCTCATCATTAGGACCTCTATAACAGCAACACTGTCCTTCACTATCAGGTGAATCTGGCAAAACAACATCAAAACAGACATACAAAATACTGGCATCACAGCCATGCCTCCTCAGTTCTTGGCAGCTCCAGGTGGCAGTTCCCAAAAGTCCTGGGCAGTTCCAATGGGCTCTCAGCAGTCTTTCTCTCAGCAACTCAGGCTCCACAATACTGGATACTGCTCTCCCAAAGTCTTTCTGGCCTTCTCTGGGCTTGGGCCTCTCTCCCAATTCATGGTTCCTCCCAGTTCAGTCCTCTCTCTTCATGTCAACAAGTCTGTCCCACAAGTGAGATTGGCAAGCTTTGGGTTTTAACACTCAACTCAAAAGCCAAGCCAATTCAGGGGCATCTCCAAATTCCATTACCATTACACAGAACTAGAATTAGTGGATTATCTAGAGTTTGGGAGTCCTGAGCTATAGTTCACCTGAAGCTGATCAGGTGTCCATACTAAGTCAGCCCATATATGATTAATCTCTGGGAGTGGAGGGCTAAAGAAGGGTGCACTGGCCTAGGTGAGAATAACAGAGAGGTTAAAACTTATGTTTTTATCTGTATTGGAATTAGACCCATGAGTCACTAGCCTCTTTTTTTAAGCCTGGGCAAGATATGGAGACTCAGCCTCCAAAGAAACAAATAGAGGATGGAAGAAAAATGTTGTTTGTTTTCAAAATATTAGAATTCATGCAGGCTTCAGGGGGTGATCTAGTCTAATTTGTACCTGAAAAGATAACCTTTACAACAGTGGTTGTCAACTGTCCTAATGCCACGACCCTTTAATACAGTTCCTCCTGTGACCCCCAATCATAAAATTATTTTTGATGCTATTTCATAACTGTAATTTTGCTACTGTTATGAATTGTAATGTAAATATCTGATATGCAGGATGTATTTTCATTGTTACAAACTGAACATAACCCACAGGTTGAGAACTGCTGCTTTACAACAAAGCCAACAAGTGTTCATCTGGTTGCTATGCTGCCTATGAATGGAAAACCATAAACTCTCTGAAATAGCCCGTCACACTTTTGGTTAGTTCTAACCAATAATAAATTTTTCCTTATATACAATCTAAATGTACCTTTTGTAACTTTCACTCATTGATTTTGTTTTGGTCCTCTTGGGCCAAGAAGTGTAAGTCTTATCTTTCTTCCTCAAGATAACCTTTCAAATACTTGAAGGCAGTTATCATGTTTCCATCCATTCTTTTCTTCCTTTGGCAAATCTTCTCCTACAGTAATTCCTTCAACTGAATCTAATGTAGCATGAACTTATAATTCTCCCCTATCATACTTGCTCTTCTCTAGACTTTCTCTCCAAAAATGTGACATCCAAAACTTCATATAGTCCTCCAATTCAGTTTGAACACAGCAAAGTATATTAGAATTCTCCCCTTAACCACTTAGACCTAGATATTCTGTCTCTCTATGCAGTCCAAGACTGCATTAAGATTTATTTCTTTTGCCAGATATATGTTTAATATTCAATCATATTCAATCAACCACAGTACACTAAAATCACAATTTTTAAATGAGCTCTTTTTCTGGATAAATATATAGTCAAATCTCCCCTATTAAGTGCTTGTGATGTAGAATTTTTGGAACCTAACATTCAACTTTACATTTATTAACCATATTACATTACATATTATTATATTTGGCCTACTATTCTAAGCTGTAAAGATCTTTTTGAATGCTGACTGCCACCTAATGTGTCAGCTATCCTCTCAAGTTAGGAGCATTGGAAAATTTGAATAGTATACTACCTAAATCATGACAAAGATGTTAAATAGCATAGAATCAAGGAGAGTCCACCACAGACTTTCATCCAAATTGACTTTGAACCATTACTGACTACTTTGGGTAGAGACATGCAATCAATTCTGAAAGTACTGAACCTTATTATCGCCTACCCCACATTTCTCCATCTTTTTGGCAAGACTAAGCTGAGAGATTTCATGAAAGATTTGACTAAAATCTAGGCAAGTTATATCAACCATACTCCTCTTATCTACCAGCTTAGCAATTCCATTAAAAAAGAAATACATTTTGTCTAACATGACCTGTCATTTAAAAAAACTACGCCATTTCTTTGTATATCACATTCATTTCTGCATATCTCCCTTCATTTTTTCCCTAAACAGTGAGTCTTTACTTATTAAAGAGTTTAAAAAGGAAAAAAAAACATACAGCACAGCAAATCAACATATTGATCAACTCTAACAGTATATACTTCCTTAGGTGAAAGGAGGCAGGTACATTTTCTTAACTCTTGGCCAGAGCTTATCAAAGATTTTTTTTCGTCTTCATCATTTTAATCATCATGTCAGTTGTTCCCCTGTTTTTTCTTCATTCTGTGTGAGTAAAGGAAAGTATCATGACATATTTCCTAGGCAAGTAGACTGAGACAAGAAGAAACATACTGAAATCCCTTCTCAGACACTTATTTGTAGTATGACCTAGGGAAATCACTAAACTTTTCTTAATCTGTTTCCTCATCTGTAAAATGGAAAAATAACACCTACTTCATAATTTTGTGGGAAGAATCAAATGAGACATACCTAAATGGCTTTGCAAAATTGGAAGTGCTATATAAATGCTAGCTATTATTGGTATCAGTTCCTAATAAGTCTTTGGATCCCCCTCAAAAATCCACAACTCTCATTTCTCATAGTATATCCATTACATAGTATATCCATTACATAGGCCACAATTTAGATATTTGCTTATTTTCAATTGGTAGATGTCTACTTTGTTTCTAGTTTATTGCTAACATGAAAATGAGTATGTTGGTATGTACGAGGTCTTTCTACCTTTTATCTTTTTGATGAATAGTTTTATCAGTGGGATCTTTGGGTCAAAGGATATGGACATTTTTTAGAATAGTCATTTTTTAGAATAATTCCAAATTGCTTTCCAAAATGTCTGAACTAATTCACAGCTCTTCCAATATTTTAATCATTTGTCTGGCATGTTCTTAGGAAAGTCTAACGACTTTGAGATTACTGCTTACTTTTCTAGATACTATATCTCTAATAATATATTATACAATTTTATAGGAATTGAAGTCAGGTATAATGGCCTAATTTTCAGACTTAATTCCCCTCCTTTAAATATGGGAAAATAATTCGCCTCTCCCAATGCAGTAGTATCTCTTCTGCTTTTCCATAATCTCTTTAGAATGGTGGCAGTATAAGAGGAAGTCAACAATTAGCAACATAGACGATATACCATCATCACTTCCTTTAGTAACCCAAGATGTTGTCTATCTGCTTTTAGTGATGTGAGTTCGTGATCAAAGGAAAACAAAGAATACATGAGGGGAATGATGAGGAAGGTGTTCTGTTACTGTCACCCTATTTATCTTGAGAATTGACTCCTCTATTAAGCATTGTTATTTTCTTTCCATTCCAAAGCTCATTCTTCTTGACTGAGAAAAGAGAAGCAAGAGTCAAGCAGCTCTCACATAATACTAAAACCAAATCAAAATAAAGATTTTTTTTATCCCTAGTTTTCTTGCCAGACTCAGTTTATTTTGAATTTTTTTGACTCCTGACACCATTTTTACAGCATTGCATTAACATATTTAATTATTTTGCTCTCACTTGCTCTTGTTTCTATCTTCCAAATGTGTTTTCAAAAATTGGTGGATGAGTTGTTTGGGTATCCTCACAAATCTTTGTAGATAATTCTGATTTTTGATTCTCATCAGACTTCAATATATTTGGTGTCTTTGGAATTTCTTTGAAACTCTTTTGAACACCCCTAATAGAATCTTGGCCTTGGTATGCTAACTACCTTTCCTTTGTATTCTTGAAATCTGCTCTCCCCAAATATATGATTTTTTTTGTTATACATTGCTTTCCTCTTTCTTTATCACAGACTCTGAGTTAGAATTATCCCTTTTCTCCAAGGTTATCATCACTTCTAGCCCAATGATCAGTTCCTTCTTGTTCATGAGAGCTAAATTCAGAAGAAAATTTCCCCTTATTGGTTTGCTCTAGTTTTTGAAGAAGTAAGTACTACTATGAGACCTAAAGAAATCACTAGGGGGGCGGCTAGGTGGCGGGGGGCAGCTAGGTGGCACAGTGAATAGAGCACCGGCCCTGGAGTCAGGAGTACCTGAGTTCAAATCCGGCCTCAGACACTTAACACAAAAAACTAGCCGTGTGACCTTGGGCAAGTCACTTAACCCCAACTGCCCTCCAAAAAGCAAAAAAAAAAAAAAAAAAAGAAATCACTAGCTATTATTCTTGAAGCAAAGAGAAAACTCCAAACCATGTCCAGATAATTGAAGTCCTCTGTACCTAATATATTGAGTCTTTGAACCAGACCATTGATCTTTTTGAACTCTATCTATTTCCTCTTCACGTTCTGGTCATGAGTCTCATTCCATCAAGTCACAGGTATATCTACAATGTGAAATTTGCCTCCTTGAGCTAGAATCTATGTCATCTCACCTGCTTTCCATGCTTTATACAAACATGTATATAGATATGGATATGTGCAGATGCCAAGTGTCATAGATTTTATTGTTCTCTCATGTATTTTGTTTTTTTCATGTTCCTCTGGTTGACTCTTTAATAGAAGTTCCTAACCTGAGAGTCATGAACTTTAATGATAATAATAACTAACATTTATGTAGTTCTTAAGGTTTACAAAGATCTTTACAAATATCTGATCTTCACAAAATCTCTAGAGGTAGGTGTTATTACCATTCCCATTTTATATATGATGAAACTGAGGCAGAGAGATATTAAATGACTTGCTCAGGGTCACATAGCTGATAAGTATCTGAACTTTGATCTTGACTCCAGTTCTAGTACTCTATTCACTGTGCCACCTGACTGTCTTGTTACATACATATATGTATGTATACATATATGTATACACATACACACTCACATTCTATAGCTATACACATATATATGTACATATATGTTTATTTCCATATATAATTGGTTTCTGGAGCAATACTTTATATATTTGAAAGCACTTTTTTTGAGAAAGAACCCATTGTTTTCTCAGACTGGAAAAAGAGTCCAAGGCATATAAAAAGGATGGGAATTTTTGCTCCATGGTTTTTCATCTGGCAACGCTGAAGTTACTTTCTACAGATCATCACTCCTAGGTTTCAAACTGTAGTATAGAAATATAAATCTGATTCTTAGGAACCATCTTCTTAAGTAGTTTTAAACTTTTCAAATCTATCTTTTCTTTCTGAGCTTGAATTTTGTTGGAAGTAAATATGACAGCCCCACACTTTGAATTTTCCATTTCCTGCCCAAAACTTTGTAATCTTCAGCAATACTTTATACATGTCCTTAAACTGAGAGAAATAGCAACATGAAGATAGTAATTAAAAGTCATCTGTCTTTGAGCATTTTTTTCCCTCTAGCTGTCATTGATTTGCATATTTACATAAAATTGCTGTTATTTTTTCAGGCAAGTAAATTGTGGTGAGACTATGGAACAAAGTGTCAAATAGTTACTTTATTTGTATGAATTTCTGTCCACCATGGAAGAGGTTCTGAGGCATTTTTTTTTTACAGAAATGAGTTTGGTATAGGACTTTTCAAGCAACATTGATTGATATTGAAGGAAACCAAATGCAATTGAGTTGCAGTTCATGTTGTCATTGATTTAGTTACATCTAAGGAAGTGATATGCATAAGAAATGAACTATCCCACTGAAGCAAGTGAGTAGAGTCAATGCCCTTGATGACCCTGGGAACACAGATGATTAGATCTAACTTCAGTGATTTGGCTTTGATGTGTATGATTTAACTCAGTATGAGGTACCATTACTGAAACAAAGAATAAATGGTCAAAACTATGTGTAATATAGCACTAGATTCACGACAAAGTTGCTAAGGTTCTTAGATAAATAGACTAGTGTGTGTGTGTGTGTGTGTGTGTGTGTGCACTTGTGTGCATGCTATTTTAGATTGAGTTTTATCCCAATGTAGTTCTAAAGATTGTGATGCTCAATCTATAACAATGAGAAGATCGAGTCAATAGAAGTGAATAAAAACCACATTTATTATGCACTTATTATATGTCAGACATTGTGCTAAGTATTGGGAACACAAAGAAAGGCAAAAACAATCCCTAACCTTAAGAAGTTAACAATTTAGTGGTGGAGAAAATATGAAAACAACTATGTACAATCTATCTGAGAAAATGAGCATAAAGAGGAACCTGGTAAGATCTCTTAAAGAAGACAGAATATTAGCTGAGATGTGAAGGAAGCCAGGGAATTCAGGAGGTAGAGTATTCCAGGCATGGAAAACAGTCAATGGAGAATTATGGAGTCAAGAGATAAAGTACCATGTTCAAGGAACAGGTTGGGACCAGCACAGGATCATAGAGTGCATGGAGGAGAGTATCATAAGAAGACTAGAAAAGTAGAATGGCTATGAGTTGTGAAGGGTTTTAAAGACCAGACTAAAGATTTCATAGATCATTGAATTACAGATGATTCCTATCTAGAGTACTGCTAGAACTCATTCTACTGATTTCCCTGTCTGCTTTTGCTATCATAACTAAATAGTACTTTGAGGTCATCCCCAATTTCCCAATGGATACAATAACTGTCTGCAGTGATCTTTGAGTCCAAGAATATCGATATCTGACACTGCTTTTGCTTCTTCTTCCTCTGTTTGCCAACAATTATGGGACCACTTGCCGAGATCTTAGAGTTTTTTTATGTTAAGCTTGAAGACATCTTTCACTCTTATGAAGAGGCTTCTTAATTCCTCTTTGCTTTCTACTATCAGAGTGGTATTGTCTGCATGTCCAAGATTGTTGATATTTCTCCTGGTAACCTTAATTCTGACTTCTGATTCATCCAGCCTGGTATTTCACATGATATGTTCTGTATACAAGTTAAATAAATAAGGTGACAATATACAGCCTTGTAATATTCCTTTTCTAATCTTAAACCAATCAGTTCCATATGTGAATCTAACTGCTGCTTCTTGGACCACATACATATGTGCATTGTACATAGTTATTTGTATTTACCTAATACATAGTTACTTGCATGTTGTCTCTCCCCTTAGGGTGTGAGCTTCTCAAAGAAAAGAATTGTATTATTCTTTCTCTTTATATCTGTAGACCTTAGCATAATGTTTGGCACATAGTAAATTCTTTATAGTTAATGAAACATAAAGTAAGTGATTGTTGACTGACTGAAGGTCTTGACAACTCCTGCTAAGAACTCACCTCTGATCATTATCTTATATTGCTCCTCCCTTTCATGCCTAAAATCTTTGAGAAGGTCATATATGCCAAAGTAGTTCCAATTTCTCTCCTTTTACTATCTTTTATACCTGTGCTCTGGCTTCTGATGCCACCATTTAAGAGAAAATGTTCTCTCTCTCTCTGATCATACCTTGGTCTTCATTGCTGGTTATTCATCTATGCCACATCCCCCAAAGCTCTGTCCTGGTGTCTGGATACCCCTTTCTTCTCTCTTATATGATCCTGCTTGGTAATATCATTAAATCTCATGGTTTCAGTTGTTACCTCAATATCGATAGTTCCAAAATTGTTGTATATACTGTTATTCTCTTTGCTGGGCTCTAGTCATGCATCACCAACTCCCTTTTGGTCATCTACTACAGGCATCTTAAATTCACCATATCTAAAACAGAACTCATCTTTCTTTTCAATTAACCCATCTCTTCTTTACTTCCCTATTACTATCAGGGGCACCAGGATCCTCCAACTTACTGGGGATTGAACCTTTGTTGTAATCTTTCATTCTTTATTCTTATGCAACCCATGTAGTCAATACATTCCAAAATCTGTTCACTCCTACATTCACAACATCTATTTTACATGTACCCTACTGGGGGCAGAGCCAAAATGACAGCGTAGAAGTAGCAAAGCACCGCAGCTCCGACACAAACACGCGAAAAAACTCATAAAATGGGACTCTAAACAGATTTTCAAGCTCAAAAACTCTCCAAAAGACAGAAAGCACCTCTGTTGCTACAGGCAGCTCCGCAGGTGAGGCTCTTCACAGCAGTCTGGAAGCCGCGGCCAAAACCCCGGCTGGGTCAGGCCCCTGGAGCATCAGATGGGGAGCTGAGTCTATAGGAGAGCAGATCTGCTGCAGTGGAGGCACAGTTACCACATTTATAAGGCCAGAAGAAAAAAAGGCTAAGAGAAAGGTCAGTGGATTTTGCTAACTTGGGAGGAGAAGAGTGGGTCCGGCCAAACTGCTCCCAGGGCAAGGAAGCAGTGGGAGGCGGCTGTGGCAGCAAGAATGGCTGAGTGGCCTCCACTGGGCTGCTTCAGAGCCCTTGGCCTGCAGACAGCAGAAGGGCTGAGGCAATCCATCAGGGCCAGGGGCTCTTGTGTTGAGCGGCCTGGATCTGGATTGTGGTCTTGAGTGGGGGTCCTGGGGTGTACTTTCAGTGAGCCAAAGCTGGGGGGGG